>VDFB02199968.1:0-27535 GCA_007258455.2 Sequoia sempervirens
TTGACTCCTAATCAGTTGGCTCCACTTTGGCAGTCTGTTCAGACGGTATGGTTGAATTTGGCTTCTAATGCATTTCCATGGTGATATAAGATATTTTATATTATAATGTTATAATTTAACATTATAATTCCTTGTTCTAGCATCATGAATTAATATTGTCTTTAAAAAGGGGGACATTGAAGGGTATTTTCACATGGAGGAAATATTTTTAATATTTCTAAAGCCAAATATTGCTCAAGGAGTTTGGACGCCAACTTTGGGTGAGCCAAATATTTTATTTAAAAAGTGAAATTTATCTTCTTAAGCAAGTACGCCATCCTGAGGGTGAAGACAAAAGACAAGTCAATGACCTAAAAGAATCTTTGAGGTGGCGCCCTTCTTGGAGGTTTCTAGAAAGCTCCTCTGAAGTTATAAATTGGAGCTCTGGGTCCTCATTTTAATCATCTGATGAATTTGCAAAGTTATGTTGCCGGAATGGTGTTGGAATTGCTTCGAGGAATGCATACCTCCTAGCTTGGCTCTTCTTCTTGCTTGAAAGACAACAACTAGTTGAGAGGTTTAGTTGTAGTTGGTTTCCTTTCATTGTAGTTGGTTCTTCTCACATTCTGTAGTTGAGTTATTGTATTTTCTGTCAATTTTAGAGTTGTTGATTTGTATGGCTGTAGGTTGTTTTTACTCACAACTCAAGAAACAGAAATAATATTGTTCTGGGTACTGTTCCAATCTATTTTCCTATGTAGGGCGACCATATGTGCAAGTTTCCAGAATTTTATTTGAAGTCTATGAATTATCTAAAGTAAATCGCCCTTGCTTGCAGGCAATTTCACTTCGTAAGTGCTTTGGAAGTCATGCAAAATAAATAGTGGTCTTTGTGAGAATTTTTTGTGATCCATCTTCATTGTCATCATCATTAGAATGTTTTGCAAGTGATTTCAAGTTAAATGAGTGAGTATTGAGAGAGATATGAGCATTTAAGTGAGTTCTGGAGTTGCTGTTTTCACCATTCTTAACTGCAGATCTGTCATATCGGACTTAGTAAAATTATTAATAGGGCTGGGATTGTCTGTCTTAGTCATATTAATCGTTCTGGAGTAGCTCTACATTTCAGCAGTGTGATTATCACTCTATTCCATCGTGCTTGCAGGAGATATATTACATTGTAAGGCTGTTAGTAGTACTAACCAGCCAATATTCACATTTGTAAGCTCTTATTTATATTTCCTACATTTCGTGGAAGAGACTGATCCTTGCCCAGTCTATTGTCTTTCTTTATATCTAGCTCCCATTCCGTCTCGGGTTGGAAAGCACATTCTTGACGTCGAGTACTTCAGCATTCTTGCTTATTTCCCTTAATTGCATTGTAATTCTTAGCACTCCACCATATGGTCGCCTCCTTTCCATACTGGATTGGGTAGCACATGCTTGGTGTTGAGTTTGTTTCCAGTACTTGTAGCGTAGAAGATCCTCTGACCATATGATCGTCCTTCGCGGACACATTCTTGGTTAGAGTTACCTTCAGTTGCATTTTGTTTAAGGCACTAACGATCCTCTTGCCATATGACAGCCTCTCTCTTGTTGAGATTGAGTGCGCATTCTTGGCAACGAGTTATTTGTAATCTGCTTGTTTGAATTATCTAACCCTAACGGGTGCTCTCTGCATTGTTGTGTACTTGGTAAAAATAAAAATAAAAAATTGGCTCGGAATATTTCAGTATTGCACAACCCTTTTTAGATACCTTCCCTTTTTGCTCATATCACACCTTTTCACACTCTTCAGCTGAGATGATGAAGCACTTCTCAACATTGTCAAGCCTGTGGCTGCGAGATACAATACTAATTTGATTCTGAATCCCATGGGAGAGTACTACATGCTGAGAAACTTGAATTTTGATAATAAACTCGACTATATTCAGACAAGTTTTGCACAACTTTCTAATTTTAGCTTGTTGGTTTTCTTCTTCAAACAGATGAATTTTTTAAGATTTTTTCTGAAACATGGGTTTTGTTCATAATTTCATTACAAGAAGACCCAGATCGCCCGTTTTTGAAAATTTTTTAGTGTAGACTAAAAAAGCAGCAAACCCTAATTTCTTCAAATTTTCTCAAAAAAAAGTTGGCACCTGGATTTTGTTCAGAAGCACATTTGGAACGAACCCAGTTGATCAGATGTGAAAAATATTGAAGGCTCATCAAAAAACCAACAAACCCTAGAATCTGAAATTTTCTTTAAAAAAAACTGAGATTTGGGTTTTCTTCAGAAGGCTATTTCAAGAGGACCCAGATGATCAAAATTTGCAAACTCTGAAGGTTTCACTGACATGCAAAGAAAAAGCAGCTGCTGCAACTTGAGAAAATTTCTTGAAAATTCTTCAGAAGACTGGGATGAAGAGACCCAGATGGCTGAAAATTGAAAATTCTTCAAAAATTCGATGTTCTAGATGAAAAAAGCATGAAAAAGCAAGGTATTATATTGCTGGTCTGAAAATTATTCTTGAAAATCAGCAACCTTGAGCTCTTGAATTTTGAAATAAAACCTCAAAGTTGTTGCTCCACTCTTCTCCTTGGAACGCCACCTATAAAAATGATGAGAATTGAAAGGAAGAGATGTTTTAAATAGATTTAGTGCTTGAAATAGCTTTGTTTTCTTTTGCTTTAATCTTCAAACCCTAAACTCAGCTTGTTCAATGAATTTAGACATTCATCTTTCAATTTACAATTTTGAAAATGTGAAAATTTTGACTAAGACATGGCAAGTTGGGCGCCCTTCTTGGCTAGGGACGCCAACCTTCTCCAAACTTAACCATTTTTTGAAGTTTTTCAACTTTTCACAGTTTTGACACCCTACTTGACCTTCAATCTCTGGCTTCCAGATTGATCCAATGAGCAAGCTGGATGATTCATCGCGTAGCTTAACTGATTCTGAGATCACCCTAGAGGCACTTATGGCTAAAAACTTCGTTTTGACCTTCAAATTCATGGGAGCCTATTTCCTCCAGGGGCTCTAAACTTTCACAGTGTTTGCCATTTTTACATGATTTTCAATTTCTTCATTTCCCCTTGATCTTCTAATGAAATCTTGATTTTGGGGGCTACGTGGATCCAATTGACTGGCTAACAACTTCATTGGATAGCTTGACTAAAATCAACGAGGTGATCTTGGAGACTGCATTGGTGAATTCTATTATTTCTAAGCTCTAAACCTTGGGCGCCCTTTCTCTCCAAGGGTGCCCAACTTGACTAGACTTAGAAACTTTTTCAACATTTCTTCATCAAATCGTCTCCAGATGATCTCGTCAAATCTAGAGTTCTAGGCGTCGGATTGACTAATGGTTGGGCTCGTTATGGAGCTGAGGAGAAATCAAGAGGAGTCTCCTAGGAGTAACTTTGACAGAAAGTTGGATTTGAGGCTTCAAAAGCTTGGGTGCCCCTAGCAAGCTGGGGCACCCAACTTCACCAGAGTTAGCCATTTTTGGTGTTTTCTTCTCTACTTTCAACTTTGGCTCTATTAGACCTTTTGTTCCGACTATTGCGTCTAGTGACTGCCAACTCAAATTGACGTGCTGGTGACCTCGTTAGAAAGCTTGATCTATTCTAGAGAAGTCATGATGGGAGCTTTACTGGCAAATTCATCCATTTGAGCCTTCGAAATCATCAGTGGCTTTTTCTTCTAGGGGCGCTCATTTGCTCCAAACTTAGAATATTTTTCATTAGATTTATCTTCAAATTCAAACCTTCATCCTATACCTTCACCTTGATATGGATTTGTCGAAGAACGACAAGTCAGATGCTCTGATGAAGACACCTGTTGGAAAGTTGTCTGAATTCTGGAGAGATTGAGCACATTTACAAACCCTTATTGTTGAGTTAGGCCACTCAAAAAGATGGGCGCCCCTGGGCACCTGGGGCACTGAAAGTTCCCAAAATTCAAATATTTCTTGACATTTTCATGATTTTCATTCTGTCTTTTGTTTGAAACTTCTCTGTTTGATCTCGAATCCCGGACGACTGGATGATCCGATGACTGCACTGTCGGACTCGCTACGCAGCTGGGAAGATTCTGAATAACTTTGACTAAGAGTTCAAACCCTAATTCCATCATTTGGTGCCTTAAAAAGATGGACGCCTATCTTCTCTTGGGGCGCCCATGACAAGCAGTGTTGGTCAATTTTAAGCAGATTTCACCTTCCTTCTTCATTCAACATGCATGTTCATCATTTGATATTCTGTTCGATGCTTGATCATTGAATCTGACACCTGGCAGCCGACTGACCTCCATTGATGACTTTGGAGCTCCTAATATGCTTCTAAAAAAGCAAAATAGACCCACTAGGGAAAAACTGACATTTTTGAATTTCTGACTACACCAGCCTGATATGGAAGTATTTTGAGCCGATCAAAATCAGTTTGGACCCTAACGGACCACTTTTCTATTTTTAGAAAGTTTTACCAGCATCCGTTTGGAAAGAAACCCAGAAAAACCCATAAAAAGTTACTATTTTTAGAAAATTTCTAAAAATAGCAATTTTCCTAAAAAGTAGGGATGAAAAATTGAGATCTAGGTTTTGTAGATTAGGTCGCTCTGAGCAGACCCAGATCATCAGATTTTGGAAATTTCACATTCTTACCCCTCATGCAAGACATGCACACCCAAATTTTGACCTTTTTGACAGATTTAACAAGACTTTTACTCATTTCTTCAAAATGTCTGAGTGTAGCAAAAATTTTAATTTTGGGGTACAACAAAATGAAATCAAACCGCTTCATAACCACCAATGACATAAGTAGCCTCCCCATTTAATGCCACTACAAGTAATATTCTAGTTACAAGGAGAATAATAACAAAATAAAGTACCCATTCAAAGATGTTTGAAAATACAAAATTAATACATAGGATTGCAAGGTTACTACCACCAAATCCTAACAATTTGGTCTTTAATAGTGCATGTATGTTTTTGAAAACAAAAGCAAACAAACATATGCTACAATATTGGGATTGGTGAGTTTCAAGGTTGCCCAGTAGGGTTTAAACCTTGTGAGGAGTGAGGCCAAATGCAAGACCAATTACTTTATTTCTTGCTTGTGAAAGGAAAAACTTTTATGGCCATGCATTATAATTGTAATTTGTCTTCCTTTTTAGATTTGTATTTTAGCCCTTTTTTTCTTTCTTTCTTGTTTGTTAACCTTTTTTTAATGATTTTCTATTTTTTTAATTTAATGTCTTTCATCTTTTTATGATTTTTTCTTCTTCTTTTTATGACTCCTAAATAAATAAATAAACATATGCATGTTTCTAATTTATCAAATAACTAAATAATATTTATTTATTAAAATACATAGATAAATATTTTATTTATTTAAAATAAACATTATTAATCTATTTAATATATTTGGAGGTTTAAAGTGAAACAAACCTTAAAACAATCAAAGATTGTAAATGAGGTAGTAAATATGACGATGTAAAGTCCCCACTCTAGTCAATATTCAGGAGCAATGGAGTTAGCCTATTTCTTGGACCCTCGTGGGCTAACACGATCTGGTTAGGGGGTCAGTGACCATTTTGGTGGGTATTGTCATTCCTACTCCTTTCACCTCAGTATTGATTTTAGTACAGGCCTATGGAGTTCAATGTTCGTCAGCTTCTGACGGCACGGAAAAATATTGAGTTGGGAAGGAGTTATGGGTATTTTGGTGGTTAAGTTATTAAATTAACTTAAATGATTTATTATAAAGTCAAATCAACTTTATAAAGTAAAACGCCACTTAATACTTTATAAAGTAAAATGCCACTTAATATTTTATACAGTAATGAAATACTTTATTAAGTGATATTTAAATCACTTAAGGCACCCAACTATGGAAATGACTTAAAATAGATTTAAATGTATTTTAACACAAATGCAAAAGGAAAATGGCGTGCTTTTCTTGAAAGTCGTGCTTTTGAGGAGATATAAGGCAAAAGCTTGCAAGTCGACCTCATTCATGATTATTTGACATTGCAACATTTATCCTCTCTGTGATTTTGTCTGAGGACAAGGGTTTCAAGAAAAAACTTCATTGAAGAGCGAGAATTCTTCACTGAATCTATGATTGCGAGGTTGTGAGACACCAGTCAAATGATTGCCATTGTGGGGACTTCATCCAGAAGATCATTTGTGCTTCATCAGAGGTTCTTTGTGCATTTTACCAATTTTCAGTTACAAGAGAGGGTTTCTTCATCAGAGGCGCCATCTTCATCCAGATTTCTAGCTTTCAATAAGGTCGTACCATTTCTTGTAGAGGCCGTACATTCTTGTGCAGAGGCGTGTTTCTTCAAGAAAGGCGTGTGAACCAGGAGGCCAAAATGCCTTCCATTCTGACTGTTTCTTGGCTTCTTTGTCATGTCCCCATTTTGGCGAGCATCGAGTTAAGTAAAAGTTAGCCTATTATCGACCCTCGTAGGTGATAGGTTGGATAGAGGGTCGCTTGGACTTGGCTTCGGCCGGTTAGCGAGTTTGATGTTAGGCTTTTCGTTTGGGCTCGTCGAGAGACTTTTCGCGAGTTGCTATTTTAGCATTTCTGGCGGCGTGATGGGACCCTGCTATTTTTGCGGTATGGCTTTGGCGTTAGAATCGCCGGTGTTAAAACGAAGGCGATCATCGGATGAGTAACGAGGGAAATATTAATATTTAATTGCATTAATTAAATATTAATTATTTAATGATTATAATATAAAGTTATAATATTAAATTATAACTTAAGTGATTCTTCTTGAGGGGTGCGCCATCATCAGAAGGGGCCAAAATTGACATTTAAAATTATATTAAAATATTTGGCTGAGACTATGGAGAAATTAAAAGAATTAAAAAGTGAATATTTTAATGAAACCCTATTATTAAGGAAATCGCACTTTTGAGCCATATAGTGCATTTGCCTTGGGAATTGGATTATTATGTGATTATTGAATTTTGAGAACTGATCAACTTTGATCTGAGCAAGAGACTTTAGGGTTTCAAGTTCGAATTCCTTGGGGAACGAGCCATCTCCACGGGAAGCAATTCAGAGGGTGTGAAATACCACTTGATTTATTGCAGCAGAGGTTTCTTCATACAGGAGGAATCACAGAGCTTCAGAGATTATTCATTTTACAGAGCTTCAGCATATTCTATCATTCAGAATACCTTCCATTCATCTAGGCGCCCATTTTCAGAGATCTGGAGAGCTACAGAGAAGGCCGTACAAATTCATTAATTGCTGGTTCTGACACAGCCGTACCTGTACCAGGCCGTACTGCACCAGCAAGGACGTCTTCTTCATCTCAGAACAAAACGCCTATCCTTTTGACTTCCCGTTGGCATCATTAAAGGCGTTGGGGTTCCAGAAGGTATTGAAGATCACCAGACAGGAGGAGAACAGAGAGATCATTGCAGCCGTACCTTTTTCATCAGAATATTTATTGCTGTATCAAGAATCAGGTTTTCAAAAATCATTGCCTTTTACCTTGCAAGTTATCAGATCTTCAATGTAATCGTCTCAGTAGAATAATAAAGAGTCTGGCATCTATATTCTCAAAGGATTTCTTAGTTTTTAGAGTTATATAATTTTTAGTGAATTTATTTCAAGTTATTGCAAAAATCGCAAATTTCATTTATTGTTCAAAAACCTCAAAAAAACAAGCAAAAATAAAAAACCTTCAGAAAAACCTAAAAACAGTCAGATACAGAGATTTTGGGGAAACTAGGGTTTCTACATTCTTCATGGGATTTCCACCTTCTCAGCTCCTTTTCACCAGCTGCCCCATGGGAGAAAGCAGATCTGAGGTCCAGAGGTAGAATTTCCTCAGTTTCAACACACTTTGCCTGGCATACTCTGTACTTTCTTATTTAATTATTCTGGAGGTTTCCGGGTACATTGTTTGTGTATAATCTCTCTGTATGTATTACCAAATCTTAATTAGACTTGCAGTTGCTCAATAATTTCTTGAATTTTTGTATTATTTGCATTTTTATGTTGTACGCCCCTTCTACTTTTGTCTACATTTCTCTAAAAACAAACAAAACACAAAAAAAAGCAATTTATACAAGGGTTTGAGTTGGAGCCAGTTGGGCTCTTCACAATGGTATCAGAGCACATAATCCTGCCAGCCTAAAGGGGTAAATATCATATGCGTCCTTATTAAGGCAGATGTAACAGGTACTATTCACGCAGGAGGCCTAGTTGTCAGAGAAATCAATTTGAGGATTTTCTGTTTCACAATCCATTCGAAGAAATGGGTGACAGAGAGGAGACTGGGGAACCTCACAACCGAGCTCAGAATGGGGACAGGGAGGCCCAAGACATTCTGAGAGGCCTAGTAGCAGGACAGGAATAGGTGGCTAACTCACTCCATCAATGCAAAATTTGACTATCCAAAGGAGACCACAAGAACAGGAGGAAGATGGCAGTGTGCATGGAATTCCACACCTAAGAGTTACTCCTACACATACCTATGAGAGACCCACACGTCCTATCTTTGCTAAGCGTGATCTAGTTGATGGCAACATGGAGGAGGGAGAAGGTGACGTGGTCTTCACAGATAACATCGTGACATTACATGATGAATGGGAAGCTTTACCCCAACAAGTTCAAGATCACCTAAACTTTGATAGATTTGAGTCAAAAGAGAGAACATGGCAGGAATCGAGTTGTTAGGAGGCCTAGAGATAACAGAAACAATGATCTAAGACAAGCGACTAATAAACTCACTCTTCCTACCTTTGATGGCAGAGATAGAGTCACTGTTAGAGCTTGAATTAGCAAGCTTGATACTTTCCTAACTTTATGTCCAATGGTGGGGGATGATGCCATTAAATTCTTAGCATTACATTTGGATGGTGTAGCCCATGATTGGTGGCACCACGGAATGGTTACTCTACAACATGACCAGATTACAAGTTATCAGGAATTCACAGATAGACTTGTGGAAAGATTTGACAAAAAAGACCCTAAACTGTATTTCAGAGACTTAGCACAACTGAAACAGTTAGGTAGCTTGGAGTCATATATTGGTGAATTTCAAAGGATCTCGGTTATGGTCATAGGGATCTCAAAGAGAAAGCTAGTTATTCTCTTTGTTGAGGGGCTTTTTGAGCCAATGAAGGGTTGGATCAAAGCTTTTGATCCCCCCACTTTATAGGAAGCTATGAGGAAAGCTCGTAGCATGGAACTTACTACTCCACGAAGTAAGTTCAACTCCAATCCATCCACTTCAAATAAGGACAGCAAACCTGATTTTAAGAAAACAGATAATCTCGATCAAAAGAAAAACTTTGCAGCACCCTTGGATCGTGAAACAATAAACGATTTACAAAGGAGAAAGCTTTGCTTTTTTTGCAAAGGGCCCTCTGACATAAACCATGACTGTCCTCTCAAGCCAAAGGGACAAAATAGATAGTTGGAATGGTTTTATGATGATGAATTAATTTCTGATTTTTCTGACCAGCAAGTTGATGAAGATGGTTTAGAAGAACAAAACTCAGAGATTTCAATGGAAAAGGAAGTGGAAAATAAGCTACATGAGGCTCACATGTCAAGTATGCAAAGGGAAGGCTCTTTTCATTTGTGAGGGATCTTGGCCGGTCAAAGAGTCATCTCACTACTTGACACAAGTGCAACACAATTTTATTGATGCACATTTAGTGGAGAAAAGAGGGATTCAAACTCAGCAGTTTGAAGGGATCAAAGTAAAGGTTGTTGATGCTAATACTCTCAAGTGTGAGAAGATGATTCCGGATTTTCCCATGAAGCTCAACAATTATGAGTCCAAAGCAGATTTTTATGTGGCTACAATGGGTAACACCGAAGTGTTTCTTGGCATCAAGTGGCTTCATGCAATCGGTGAGTTTACTCTCAACCTTAGAGAGATGGAGATGAAATTTAAGGTTGATGGAACAAACCACATACTAAAATCCCTCAAGGATAGCAGCTTGAAAGTTATTACACTTAGGAGAATGCAAAGATTAATTCAGCATGACATGGTTGAGTGGGCAGCAGCATGTCAGTTACAGCCATCTTATGAAGAGCAGCATAAAACACCTTATCATCCCGATGTTCAAGAGCTTCGAATGAAACATACTAAGGTGTTTAGTGATATACCTCATGGTAGACCTCCAAATAGGGGCATTGAGCATATTATTGAGTTCGAGGAGGGCACCAAGCCCGTTATGATCACTCTTTACTGGCATCCTAAGCGATTGAAAGATGAAATAGAAAAAACCATCAAAGAGTTGCTCGCTATGGGACACATCAAGCCGAGTAAGTCTCCATTTGCTTCATCAGTTGTATTGGTGAAGAAGGATGGTACTTTCAGGATGTGTATCGATTACAAGATGTTGAACAAGAAAACCATCAAGAACAAGTATCCCATTCCGCAGATTGACGAGTTGATAGATGAGCTACATGGGACTTGCTACTTCTCGAAGATAGATTTGAGAATAGGGTACCATCAAATCAGAGTTTGAGAGGACATTGAGAAGACCGCTTTCAGGTGTCATTATGAACATTTTGACTTGTTGGTTATGCCTTTTGGTTTAACCAACGCTCCAGCCACTTTTCAGTCCACGATGAACAGGGTCATTCAGTGTCAGTTAAGGAAATTCGTTTTGGTGCTCTTCAATGACATATTAGTCTACAGCAGATCTTGGGAGGAGCACATGGTTCACCTAGATGCCGTATTGAGCATACTTGATAGGGAGTCCTTGTACACCAAGGAGTCCAAGTGTGCTGTCACATCCCTCGCATTGAGACTATATGTTTGGTTATGTATTTTGAATACAGTGTTGGTTGCAAATAACTACTTTCATGTGATTATGACAAATTGCAATAGTTGTTCTTTTATCATAACTGTAATGTTAACAAACTCTTTATTTTACAAGTGAAATTATTGTTCTCGTGAAATTGAAAGAGAGCATGAGGTTAAATTTAAATGCATATTATTTAAACATTGAGAATGATCTAACCCTGATCCTTGTCAGTGGATGCAGGATTGCTAACACCAAGAGAGAAAGAGAAATATCATCAGGGAGAGGATGTGGTTAACAATGGATCAATTTTATCATCAATCTAGAGTTGGTGTAAGACAGTTGTGTCGATGTCGTTACCTTGGCCATGATTAGATTAATATAATTATTGATTAAGAAAATCAATTAAAATATAAATCATAAATCACCTATTAAGGAGATTTCAAATGGTGATTAAATAGTTAATAAAAATAATAAATATAATTTAAAATATTCATTAATAAAGTCCTCTTGGAGATTGAGCGACCAATTCACATATATATATATATATTCTTGCAAGAGGTTATTAAATATTAATTAATAATAAAAGATATAAATTAATGCCATCAATTTGAAATTTAAAACCATTGAGTGACTTTTCTTCAAAAATGAATGAATGGAATGGAATCAGAACTTGCGTTAGCACCATCTCTCTTGTGTGAAACGCCCAAGATTGGGGCAGATGAAAAATCTTGGAACCGCCAGGGTGACGGAGCTACCGGAAGGAAATAAAATGGATTTCGATTCTTTATGTTAACTTTGGGGGCGGTTTTCCTCGTTTTTCTTGGGTAGTCGGTCGAGTATTTTCCTGTGGCTTCACTCGAGTCCTCTGTAGCTATATTGAATTAGTTTCTTTTCGGGATTTGTTTTCACTCGGATTTTAATACTCCTCAACCAGATGCTTTATGGAGAAGTTCCAACCATAATCTTTCCAGTGATCAAGTTTCCAAATTCACCTTCGGCAGTCAACAATTTATCTAAGTGCTTGATCTTCTTTTGAGCCAGACTCAGTGGAAAATTTGAAATCGCCTCTCTATTAGCGACATCCCAAGTCATCCTTGGACAAGCCGTAGGAGGCCATTGAGCAAACGACTGGTGGAGAATGGTTCTCAACATTCGCTAAGTTCCAGACTCATAGCAAGGCACGTAAGAATTTACTAGCTTGTTATTTCATTTGGAACCCGTACAGTACTATTAATATAAGCTTCAATTGAAAAGTTCTATCTAATAGAAATCAAGTTCGTCTGAATGCAGTAGAATCAAAATAGATGGAATCCTTTTGTGTGAGCAAGTATCGATGTGGACCTGTTTATTTTCTTCTTTGAATTTAGGAAGCGATTCATCATCTCCTTTTGTGGGAAATTAGAACTTTGTTTTCATGAGTAGAAAATTCTTATCACTCTTGTATTGGGTTAAGGTTCTGACTCAGACAGCTGTAACCAGAATTTCATTTTCTAGTGATGACTCGATACTCTATTTTGAATTTCTATTATTATTGATGCCTTGGGGTCTATCGTGAGCTTTGTCCTTTGGTTTAGTTCAGTTACCTTGAGTAGTCACTTCCTCTATCTGAGTCTCTTAGATATGGAAGCAAAATGTAAATAGAAGATACCTTGCCATGAATTGGAACTCATGTTATTCTCAATTAATGTTTCAGAAGAATAAACTAGATTGAGTCTTCATCTTCTTCCTAAAACCTATTCTATAAGTGCTCTTGTTCGAATCCGTAAGTTCCATTTATTGGAATGCTAATTGCTTGAATCTGTGAGTAGCTGGGTCCTCTCGGAAATCTCGTGTGTTCTATCCTCTACCTTTACAAACTACCCCACTTCTTTTAGTTTGATCTGGTTAAAGTATGCCACCTTATACCGTGATCTTTAATCTGTCATTAAATAATAAGAGTTTGCAAGAGTACTTAGCAAACCAGCTTTTTCTCTCTCCTTCTCTAAAATATGGATGTGTAATGGTACTAGCTTAGCCTTAAATAAGAGAAAAGACTCAGAATCTGGGTACAGTTTGAACCTCATCTAAGAGCTTGATCTATTTGGTTAAACTGGTTTTCCCCTTCCTAATTTTGATGCTAGTTTGGTGCTCGTTATTGCTTCCTGAGTCTATTAGGGGATATATAAGTGAGGCTTGTAATCCTCTTTGCTGAATGAATTTGTTAAAATATGTAAGGAACATGAAGGTTAAGATATAACCCCGAATTGACAGGAAATGATAATCAAATCTGACATTGTAATACTAAACTCTGAATCCTTATGGTCGGATAAGACACCTTAATCTCTCCTCATGAATTTGAGAATAGCAGTTAATCATTATTAGAGGGAATATGTTATGAGTGGAGTATCCTCCTGGTGCAAGGAATAAGAAAACAGTTACCCTTAATAAGAAGAAAGATTATTGGAATATGTTAATGAGATTTAAAAACTTTAATCAAGGATTATCATGTTGAGCAAGGGTGAGAGTGCTGACAGCACAAAAGTGCTAGAGATGTCGGCACAGGAGTGCCAGAAACTATTAAAATCCTTGGCCAAGGTACGATGCCAGTTAGGCAATAGTCAGCTATCATGATCTAGATATACTTCTGGTCAGAATGTTCCATCTGGATAGGAGGTAACTACAGAGAAGGGATTGACCAGTGGTATAGGTTCATGACACCAGGCTCGAAGGCATGATGATAATTGATCCTTGTTGATTACCCTCGTGAAGGGCTGGGTTCTTCAGTTGAAGACACTCGGGGGACCAATTGGTCTTGGTTGGGCGGTAAAGCCCTTGATGATATTTCTCTTTCCTCAAGTAATGATGATCAACATTTCAGCTTAATGATGTCTTCATAATGGGTTACTTCCTTCCGCTAATTCAGGTACAAATAAATGTTCATTTCAGTACTTTATTACTACATTTTTTTTTGTTATGTCATTAATGTATTGCTCAAAGCTAGTTTGAATGGAAAAGTTAGACAGCTATTTTCTTTACTTCATTATGAATGAAAGTTAATTAATGATTCCCTAGCAGTTACTCTTTAGTTTGTTATTTTATGATTGATGAAACCCTAGTTTGACAATTATCTAGTTATGTTCTTCCGTGAAACAGTTGGAGGAAATAGTTAGATGTATCACTTCAGCTGAAACTGAAAACTTAGAAGTTAGTTGGAATTTCAATTGTTTAGTTGAACTCGGTTTTGGAAACCCTAGCTGGAAACAAGTCAATTGGACTTCAGCTGAAAGTTAGTTGATAGTTGAATTTTCGAACTGTAGACCAGATAGGTTGTTACATGTGCATTGGGTATGGAGGAACTTTTATACTTAGGTCACATTATCAACGTGTTGGCATTTAAATTCACACCTCTGGAATGTGAATTTGAAACGGACAGCTATGCACAGTAAAACTACTCTTCAAATTAGGAGGGGAAGCTCCCTCTTGCTAATGATGTGAAAGAAAGTAAATTAAAACTAATTCGCATATCTTTTTGTTTCAGCTAGAGCACAAGGTTTATAAACACAAACGCCGCAGCTGAGATTTTCTGATTAAGAATTCCAACTACAACTAACTTAAGCTAAAGGCGTTTCAAATATCTCAAGTAATACGCAGAGCAAGAGAATTAGAAATGAACAAGGTTGATTCTCTGACAAAGTGCTTCAATAAACTCTTCCCCAACATACACCTACTTACTTTCAATGTAAGCTGAAATCAAGTTCATAAAAGCATAACACAATAAACGGAAATCTAAGACATTATACCAAGGCAAAGGAGGCTCATGATTTTATTTTTCGAACTTTTGGAACAAAGATTACACTAACCACATGCATGGAACAAGAAATTTCAGCTAAAGAGGCTTGCAATCTTGTTCTTACACAAAGAGAACAACAATTATAACTACTTGTTGGCTAAAAGAGACTCAACAATTTGCTACCATAAACACAATTGAACAACACTCAATAACAAATAGAAAGCACTTAGGCTCAGCGTTTTGTTATCACTAGCATGGTTAAAAAAAACTAATGAGCAAAAGCTCTTATTTATAGGCAAGCAGAGGAGTAGGGAACCCTAAAATCTCCTTGCTTTTACAATCTAGGACTTGCTCAGCAAGCAAACTTTATTTCTAAATCTAGAAAGAAGATAACAACACCTAAGAAAGCAGGAAAAGCAGGAAATGCCAACTATTAATATTTATCTTCTTTCTCTTCTCAAAGAATGGATAAGAATTGTTTTGAGAATAGAAAGAAAGCTGGAAGAAAGCTTCGAGAAGAAAGCAGCTTTAGATTTCAATCACATCTGCAAGAAAGCTGGAAATTATGTCCCGATTCGATGCATCTTTACCATCAATAGAAAAGTTGCGTTTTTCTAAGATATCCTCTCCACCTGCAATTGATCTCAGGAAATTTTCAACCTCATTGGCCGCCTTTTCAAAATTTGTTGTCATCATCGAAATATGACTCATTCTCCCACCAACTAGATTGCTGCCATCACAGTTGCGAACAACATTTTGAAACTGATTTTGCACTTCATTGAATCCGACATAGGAATCATCTTCATGACTATATCGAGAAGGAATCTCGGTGACAAGCTCTTAGATGAAAAGAAGATCTTCGTTCACTCTTTGTCTGTAGGCAATAAACTCCTCAGATATCCTCTCGTAGGTTTTGACCTTGAAGACATGACACTCTCTCCAAGCAAGGATTTGCCTCTTGTGTTCTTTTGAGACCACTAAACTATAGGTTGTATCTAAATCAGCAATGATGATTTCATGCCTTGGTTTAACCTCTGCCATTGACTGTTCAAACCCTTGAGTACCTTGGCACAGCTCATGAGCGTTGTCTCTCAACTGAAACATTTGTGTTAAGATCTCCCTTCCTCTGACAATGAAACTCTCAATCCATTCTTGAGTTTCCTTCTCACATATGACCAGCTGTCTCAACTAATGATGATCAGTTGGTGTCTCTAAAACCTGGGGCAGCAACTGAGTAGCCTGTGAAGTACCCTAGACAAGGTTTGAAATGAAGAGCCTGAGTTGTCGTATTTCAACCTTAAGGGCTGCTTTGTCTTCTCCATCCTTGAGCACTCTTTCTTGAAGACTTTCAGACACAACTTTGAACAAACTGACATCCACATATCTGGTATTTTTACCAAGATTAGCCTTGACCATCATGAAGTCGTCTGGGGGTAATGCAGTCTCCATGACTATCTCACCATTAGGATTCCTATCAAAGTGAACTTGCTTCTTTGCTTTCTTGTTAGGAGGTTCCTGATAAATGTTATCAAGGTCGTCAAAATTCACCTGCTATGAAGGTCTTCTTCTTACCCTTCCCAAGGAGCTCTCAAGCCAAGACATGGTAGTATCTTTACTAACTTCCTCGGGAGGTACAATTGCAATTTCTTCATCATCTTCAATATCTAGGTCAATGTGGATTGGTGAAGACCCTGTCAGTGGTATAGAATCATGTGCTACGGGAGCTTCTTTTGTCTCCTTCTGAGGTATAGGCTCTTATAGAGGAGCTTTTGCTTCAACCATTGATGGCTCCTATATGACTATACCTGAGAAGTCTAGCCTCCTTACATTTTTGGTCGACCTGCTGCCCTTCACACCATCTTGAGACTGACTTGTGCCTTTCCCTTTTAATTGTGCTCTAGAAGAGGAGGGAAGTGATGGTTGTACCCTTGGCAACTCTGCTGCTAGTATGGATTTCTTCCTTTTGAGAACTAGGAAGACCTTGCTATGTCTGAGGACTTGCCTCGTCCTTTCTTCGACTGAGAGGGATTCCTTATTAGCCCAATTGACTTGAGGAAGGGGTTGATCTTCAATTCGCTTCCGGGCATACATTGGGAGTAACACATCCTCATCATCATCTGACAATCCTTTGATATCCTCTAATAGGCAGTCTTTCATCTAGTGAAGAGTGAACCTACTATAACAGCGCCTCCGCACCTTGAACTCATCTGTATAATTGGCCCAAAAATCTTCAAGGGCGGATATGTGAGCATAGTTTCTCTCAAGTCAAGCAGCATAAACACCATGAGGATCATACGATCGTCTCCCGCTGTAAGGCTTGAGACCAAGTTTGTCTAACTCATCTCCCATGGTTTTAGCATCTGCTACTGTCCTGCATGTATAGATTCCCAGTCCCAATGGAAAATTGAGAGCGGGTTTCTTTCTACTCAAGAATGAGTGGACATCATGTGCCTGCCTTAAGAACTCCATGAAGACAACTTCGTCTGATGGGTACCTTGGTAGCATGAATGGGGCGCCTGAAAAGCCATAGACTCTGAGATAGGTGAAAGTAGGAAATTGTGTGAACCAATCTGCCCATTCCGCCATCGCTGCCCTGGCATTTGAAGAGATACGGACGTGCAATTCATTGTCCAGGTCCCGCACTGTGTACATCAGGAAAGCCTCATTCACCCTCTTGTAGTGATTGTAATGTCCCCGTTTTTAGCACTACACCTTTCAGTGATTGATGGCCTTTTTCTGGTGTGTTGTTGGCTAATCAGAGACAGAATTAGGGTTTCCGGCTGCTTGGTGAGTTCTTTTGAAGATTCAGGGGTTTACATGTTGGAGTTGGGCTATTCGGATCTTGGATTCATTCTGGGTCTTTTGAGAGCTTCGCAATGGTGGCGCATGCATTTCATTCTGAGCAACTCCTTGAATTTACTATTTTTAGTAAATTATATTTTTAGCAGTGATCCAGTCAGCACCAGCTCCGTCAACTTTCCTCTTTTGGCAGTTCATTGGGTAATTCTGACTTTTGGCCTAAGGGGTTCATTTTGGAGAAATAAGTCGTTTAAAGTTAATAATGTTTTATTTTATAAAATAACCCCTTGTCCTAGTAATATGACTTTAAATTGTTTTAAAGAAGGGGACCTTGAGGGTTATTTTCTCATGAAGGACCTATTGCGAATTTCTCTAAAGTCTAAATGCTCAAGTGAAGTTGGACGCCTTTTTTATGAAGAGTTGATTTTAAATAAAATCAAATTTAGCCTTGGAAAAGGAGGTCCCCCAAACTTGGAGGGAAAAGAAGTCAAATTCAAATATGGAATTAAGGCGGATCTTCTAGAAGTTTCTGGAGAGCATTCTCAAGTCTATATAAGGAGGCAGTTGCTCTTCTTTTTGGCATCTTTGGTCTATGCTATTGTTATGCTGTCGAAATGGTTGCTGGATTGCTTCAAGGAATGAATGCCTCCTAGCCTTGGCTCGACTTCATGCTTGAGAGATAGCACCTAGTGGAGAAGTTTGCTTATTTTGAGTGATTTGTAGTGAGGTTTGCATTGTGTTGTTTTGTCATTAGAAGTTCAGTTTATTGCATTTTATGTCATTTTCTGGAGTTGCTGATAACAGGGCTGAATCTGTAGTTTCACTCATAAATCAGAAAATAAAAATAATCTCATTCTGGGTATTGTGTCATTGCATCTTATTGGTAAGGGCGCCCCTTCATGAATATTTGCAGATTTTAGTATGAAGTTTATGATTTTATAAAGCAAATTCGTCATTCCTTGAAGGCCGTACTTTCTGGAGTGCCTAGGGATTTGTGCCAATAATTAATAACCATTTTTAGTTGCCCTTTCTTATTACTAAACTAGGCACCATCATTTTGAGGGTCTATTGCATCAAATTTGAAGTCATTTGGGTCAGTTTTGAGTGATATATGAGCATTTTAGTGAGGTTTTGTGTTGCTGGTTTAGCATTTCAAGTTGCTGGTCTGTTATATCAGTCTTGAGTAATTTGCATTTTGGTGAAGAGTTTGTGTCTGGAAGGTCATAATTAACCTTGGAATGATCATATCTATTACTGCAGCAGTGGAGAGCTTCTAATCTTGTTCATTGCAGGCATCTTCTGATATTTTGTAAGTTGAACAATAATCTTGTCGACCATAGTTTACATAATCGCCGATTAATCTCCGAGTGGACGATTAATCGCCAGATTTCAGGCAAAACGATTATTTTCTGCCTTTACTCGCCAAATGCTACAGTGCTTTCGTTTCATGCGTTTTTTTCTGCGTTTCTTCTACTTTAACCCTCGATTTTACCTTCGTTTTTGGCGTGATTTGAAGCTTCTATTTCCGCGCACTGGTTGCTATGGGCATCGCGATTTGCAGCAACGCACCTGTTTTTCTCACGTTTTGGAAGAGTCTCTTCATCAAACCCTCAAATTTGCATATGACACTCTAAATTTTCAGACACCCACGAATTTCCACTGTGTCCTTGCGCGATTGTGACTGCAATCGGCATCACAAATTGCAAGAATAGCTCGCGGCATCGCATGAGTTACATGATATAAGTTTAAAATTTTTATAAAGTCTATAAATTATAAAATTTCTAATACTATATAAAATTTGTATAGTTTAAATATATTATAGATATATTTATTATTATGTATTCTATTTTAAATTTATATATTATAAAATCTTAAAATATTATAAATATTTTATAATATTATATTATAAAATATTTTAATATATATACTATACAATCATAGATTATATTTATTATTATATATTATATTTTATACATTATAGAACTTTAAAATATTATAAATATTTTGTATATTATTAAAATTTTAAATATTATAAAATATTTTAATATATAGTATATATAGTATATACTATAAGTATAGATTATCATTATGAAATATGAATATATTGATATATATAAGAATAAAAATATAGTTAGTTTATTATATATTAAGTTATATATTATATTTTAATACCTTTTAAGTTGCCGAGTATTGCCGAGTATTTGCCGAGTATTTTCCGAGTATTTGCCGAGTCAAAAATTTTGGGCTTGCCGAGTACTCTCCGAATCCGAGTATGTAAACTATCTTTGTCGACATTCTCTCTTCTGTTCTTTACTTTACTGTATTTCCCACTAGATAAGTGGAAGAGGCTGGCTTGCCGCCTATTTACTTTGAATTGCATTGTAACATCTTACATCTCCGCCCTATGGTAGCTCCATTCCCACTCCGGGTTTGAAAGCACATTTTGGGTATTGAGTTTACTTTCAGCATATTAGATGATAGGGATCCTCTGACCATATGCTCGCCGTCCTCCGGCGCATTCTTGGTTAGAGTTCTTATTTCATATTGCATTGAGATCCTCTGACCATATGTTCATCGTCATCCGGCACATTCTTGGTTAGAGTTGAATTCTGCATTGTTTTGGTTTTAAGCACTAACCCTAACGAGTACATGTTGTTTGTAATCACTTGCAAAAATTGAAAAAAAATTTGGCTCAGTATATTACAGTGATGCAATGACTTCATGAATTCCAAATGAGGATAGTAGTTGTAGATATGTTGTACGCTCAATGATCCCTCGGTGTTCAAGCCTCTGAATTGACCTTGATAAGCCACTGAGTAGACTAGGTAAGAAACCATATGGAACTCATGAATCTAGAAATATTTTGTTATCTACTGGTGGAGGCTGTCACTGATCAAGGTGGCCCAATCATAGAACTCAGTCTTTTTCATGATATGGGGTATAGTGTAGAACATCCAAGGCTGAAACTTGGTAGCATCTTTTGATCCAATGACCCTATTGAGGAAGGTGATTATGATAGCAACTCCGTCCTTGAACTCTCCTCGCCCGACGTTCTTAGGCAGAGTCTTATGTTTTTCCTTCATCCACCTTTGTGCAATCTTCTTACTGTACTTGTCCTTGTGCATTTCACATATCCTCTCACATTCAGCCTTTGAGATATTGACACTTTCAGGCCAAGGGGGAATGGAGAAACATTTCTCGATCATGTTAGGCTTCAAACTGCAAATCAATCTGCAATCTACTGATTGAATCTCCCATGTAGCCGAGTTGTAATGCTTGATGCAAGCGATTACGACCTCGAGACTCTGAACTGAGATAGGAATAGACGCTGCTGCAAGAAGTCCAGAGTGTCCCAAGTTTCTGACGGTAGTGTTGCCTGCGCTCTCCTAAGCGTGTAGATCAAACACCGGCTTGATGTGATGCAAGTTTGTCTCAGTTGTTTTGATGAAATCATGGTAGAGAGTTGATTTGACCTTGAAATCATTGGGAGTGTACTCCATTTCGAAAACCTTGAAAAATGACTGTAAACTCGCTTAAGTTCAGACAAGTTTTCAACAACTTACTATTTTTAGAATGCTGATTTTTTTCCTCCAACAGACAAATTTTTCGAAAATTTTCTGAGATATGGGTTTTGCTCAGAATTTCGTTGCAAAACAACCCAGATCGTCCGTTTTTGAAAATTTTGAATTTAAACTAAAAAAGCAGCAAACCCTAATTTCTTCAATTTTTCACGAAAAAAGCTAGCACCTAGGTTTTGTTCATAATACAATTAGAAATGGACCTAGTTGATTAGATTTGAAAAACACTAAGGGCTGATCGAAAAAGCAGCCAACCCTAATTTTTGAAATTCACTTGAAAAAAGTTGTGATATGGGTTTTCTTCATAAGACTGTTTTGAGAGGACCCAGATGATCAAAAATTGAATATACTGAGGATTTCACTGACATGCAAAGCAAAAAGCAGCTACTGCAACTTGAGAAAATTTCTTGAAATATTCTTCAAAGGAATGAGGTGACAAGACTCAGATGGCTGAAAATTGAAAATCTTGGCCGCCTTCTTCAAAAATTTGATCTTCTGGATGAAAAAGCATGAAAAAGCAAGGCCTTATGCTGCTGGTCTAAAAAATTTGATGAAGAATCAGCAAACTTGAGTTCTTGAATCTTGAAAAATTTCTCCAAACTTGCTGCTCCACTCTTCTCCTGGGGACGCCACCTGCAAAAATGATGAGAATTGCATTGAAGAGATGTATTAAATAGATTTAGGGTTTGAAATAGGTCTGCTTTCTTTTGCTTTAATCTTCAAAAACCCTAAAATTGGCATGTTCAATGAACTTGGGCATTCTCTTCATCTCTGAAAATTTAGCTAAGGCAAGTGAAGTTGGGCGCCCTTCTTGGCTAGAGGCACCAACTTCATTCAAACTTAACCATTTTTTCTGAGTTTTTTCAACTTTTCTTCAATTTTGACCCCTGGTTTGATCCTGAATTCCGGCTTCCAGATTGATCAGATTGACGAGCCAAATGATTCATCACGAAGCCTGGTTGAATCTGAGAAGAACGTTCTAGAGGCACCTTTGGCTAAAAAACTTCGTTTAGACACTCAAAATCACGAGAGCCTATTTCCTCCAGGGGCGCCCATTTTGTCCAGAGTCGACCATTTTTATGATTTTCAAGTTCTTCATTTTCCCTTTGATCTTCTGATGAAATCTTGATTCCAGAAGCTACGTTGATCCGATTGGAGCTACGTTGATCCGATTGACTAGTTGACAAATTCACTGGATAGCTTGGTTGAATCCGATGAAGTGATTTTGGGCACTGCAACTACAAATTCTATCATCTCAAGCTTCAAAACCTTGGGCGCCCTTTCTCTCCAGGGGTGCCCAACTTAAGCAGACTTAGAATATTTTTCATTTTCTTCATCTTTTCTCTTCTACAAATGATCCTGCCTGATCTGGTGATCCGGAGCTCAGATTGGCTGACAACTAGACTCATAACGAAGCTGACAGGATTTTGAGAGGGGTCCTCTGGGAGTAACTTCATCAAAAAGTTGAATTTGATACTCCAAAAGCTTGGGCGCCCCTCGCAAGCTGGGGCGCCCATTTGCTCAAGACTTAGAAATTTTTTATCTGATTTTATCTTCAAGTTCAAACCTTCATTCTATACCTTCAACTTTGATCTGGATTTGTCGGAGATTGGCCAGTCGAATGCCCTGATGAAGATATCCGTTGCGAAGCAGACTGAATTCTGAAGAGATTGATCCTATCCACAAACCCTAACTACTGGATTTGGCCTTTCAAAAAGTTGGGCACCCCTGGGCACCTGGGGCGCCCAAAGTTCCCAAACTTAGTCAAATTTTAGTGATTTTCATGTTTTTCATTGTCAAATTTTAGTGATTTTCATGTTTTTCATTTTGACTTTTGTTTGGATCCTCCCTGTTTGATCTTGAATTCCAAATGATTGGATGATCTAATGATTGTACTATCGGATTCGTTGAGGAGCTAAGAAGAAACTAAACAACTTTGCTTGGAAGCTCAAACCCTAATTTCATCATTCGATGTGCTAAAAAGATGGCGCCTTTCTCCTTCAGGGGTGCCCAGGCTAGGCAGATAGTCAATTTTCCACAGTTTTCACCTTCATTCCTCGCTCTTCGTGCATGTTTGCCATCCTATCTTCTGTTCAATGCTTGCGTGTTGAATCTGGTGCTTGGCAACTAATTGACTTCCATTGATGACTTTTGAAGCCCCCGAAATGCTTTCTGAAATTGAAAAAACAAACTAAACCATTATGCAAAACTGCTCGTTTCTTGATTCTGACTGCACTAGCCTGATTAGGAAGTATTTTGACTCAATCAAAATCAGTTTGAACCCTAACGGACCAACTTTCTATTTTTAGAAACTTTCTACTTTTAGAAAGTTTTATCAGTATCTATTTCAAAAGAAACCCAGAAAAAGTTACTATTTATAGAAAATTTCTAAAAATAACAATTTTCCTAAAAAGAAGGGATGAAAAACTGAGATCTGGGTTTTGTAAAGTAGGTCGCTCTAAGCAGACCCAGATCGTCAAAATTTGGAAATTTCACATTTTTACCCTTCATGCAAGACACGCACACCCAAATTTTAACCTTTTTGACAAATTTAATAGGATTTTTACTAATTTCTTCAAAATGTCTAAGTGCAGCAAAAAATTTAATTTTGGGGTACAACACAACAAAGAGGGTATTCGTATGGATCTAGATAAAGTTCACGCCATTGTTGACTGGCCTACACCCGAGACCTTGACACAGCTCAGGGGGTTTGTAGGTTTATGTGCTTTCTATCGTCAGTTTGTAGTGGTTTTTCGCAGCATGCTGCACCACTAACAGATTTGACCAAGAAAGGAGCTTTCATTTGGATGCCTCTAGCACAGGAGTGCTTTGAGAAGTTCAAACATTTGATGACCACTTGTCCAGTCTTAGCCATACTAGATTTCACCAGGCCATTTGAGCTTCACTGTGATGCTAGTGGAGAAGGTATTAGTGCAGTAATCATGTAGGACCGTCATTCAGTACCTTTCGAGAGTAGGAAGCTAAGGGGTCCTGAGACAAGCTTTAGTATTTACAACAAGGAGATGTTGGCTATCATGCACGTTATGGCCAAATTTAGGCAATATCTAGTTGGCAGCAAATTTCGTGTCAAGACAGATCATAACAGCATGAAGCATTTTCTTGGGCAACGAGACCTCAACGAGAGACAACAGAAGTGGGTTAGCAAACTACAATCATATGATTTTGACATTGCCTATGTCAAAGGGACACAGAACGTAGTTGCTGATGCGTTATCTCACCGACCACACTTGAGCTCCACTGCAGTGATTTCAAAGGATTAGAGTCACATGATATTAGCAGAGTATGCCAAGAATCCGTGGGCTTCTGGCATCATTGATGGGACTATATAGGATAGCAGGTACTCTCTTGTGAATGATCTTATCATTTACAAAGGGAGAATATTTTTAGTCCCAAGTTCTAAGGTGAAGAACAAGGTTTTGAAGACTCTTCATGATTCACCCATGGCTGGTCATCCCGAGTACTTTAAGACCTATAAGCGGGTACAAGAAAGATTCACATGGAAGGGTCTCAAATCAGACATTCTTCAGAATGTCAAGGAGTGCTCTATTTGTCAGCAGAACAAACAAGAGCATACTTACCCTATTGGGTTACTACAGCCACTTCCTATTCCTGAGGGGAAGTGGGAATGCGTGTCGATGGACTTCATTATAGGCTTGTCAAAAACTCAGGGTAGAGACAACATTTTTATGGTAGTTGATCGATTGACGAAGTATGCACATTTCTTCCCGATCACTACTACTTACTCAACCATACAAGTGGCAGATTTGTTCTTTCGAGAGGTATTCAAGTTACATGGGTTACCTCGGAGTATTGTGAACGATAGAGACAGCAGGTTCATGGGTAATTTCTAGCAGGAGTTATTCAGACTTTATGGGACCGAACTGACTCCGAGTACTAGCTACCACCCCCAGACAAATGGGCAATCTGAGATCGTCAACAAATGGGTGGAGGGATACCTATAGAATTATATTGTTGGATAGCAGAAGGCTTTGGGTGAAGTAGTTATATCTTTGTGTGTACTGTTACAATTCCACTCACCACATGTCTATACAGATGTCACATTTCCGAGCATTATATGCCTATGATGCTCCAAGTTTCATTGATTTGCTACTGAGCGACTGCAGAGTACCAAGTGTTGGTAATCTGTTATAGGAGAACCAAGATATTATGAGAGCTCTTCAAGAGAATATTCAAAGGGCTCAGAATCAGCAAAAGTAGTATGCAGATCAGAGGAGGGTTGACCATTCATTTGAGGTCGGTGATTTGGTGTATCTCATGCTTCAACCCTAAAGATAGTCCACTCTTAGGAAGAGGGGCTCAGAGAAACTCAAGCCATGCTACTATGGGCCATTTACCATTGTCAGGCAAGTTGGTGAGGTGGCTTATCAGTTAGAATTACCGGTAGACAGTAGGGTACATAATGTGTTTCATGTGTCACGCCTCAAAAAGGCATTCAAACAACACATAGTTCCTTCTGCAGACCTACCACCCATGTATGATGAGGGCAAGTTGATTTTAGTACCTGAGGCCATTCTGGAGTTCAGAGAGCATCCTCTACGGGGGCAGGTTCTTGGAGAATATCTGGTTAAGTGGAAAGATCTGCCAACAAAGGATGCTACTTGGGAGAGTGACAGTATTCTATAGCATCCAGCTTTGAGTTTGCTTGAGGACAAGCAAATTCAGGGAGGGCAGACTGTAACGTCCCCACTCTAGTCAGTATTCAGGAGCAGTGGAGTTAGCCTATTTCTTGGACCCTCGTGGGCTGACAGGATCTGGTTAGGGGGTCAATGACCGTTTTGGTGGGTATTGCCATTCCCACCCCTTTCATCTCAGTATTGGTTTCAGTATAAGCATATGGAGTTTAGTGTTCGCCAGCTTCTGACGACACGGAAAAATACTGAGTTGGGAAGGAGTTATGGGTATTTTGTGAAATATTCCGAGCCAATTTTTTTCAAATTTTCAATTGCAACAAGCAGAGCAATCCACAGTTGTTAGGGTTAGCTCTAAACCAGAACGATACTGAAACAACTCTAACCAGAATGTACACCAGGATCCCGATGAGGGCAAGGTGTGAGCATTAGTCAGAGGATCTGAATGCAAAAACAGAACTGGAAGGAACTCTAACCAAGAATGGCGCCGATGATGGCGAGCATATGGTCAAAGGATCTTCTACCACTACAAGTACTGAAAGAGAACTCAACACCAAGTATGTGCTACCCAATCCAGTATGGAGTTGAGGCGACCATATGGCGGAGTGCTAAGAATTACAATGCTTTGAAGGGAAATAAGCTAGAATGCTGAAGTAACTTGACACCCAGAATGTGCTTTCTAACCCGGAGGGGGAAAGGAGCTACCATAGGGCGGAGATGTGAGATATTACAAAGCAATTACAGAATGTAAAGCATGAGTGTTACAAATCATGAAAAAGCGGGATTAAAGAACTGCTGTCAGTACTACTTCCAGCTTACAATAATTATGAATCCCTGCAAGATCAATATTAGAGCTCTTCAAAATTGTTGCAACAACAAGGAACCTTTTACAAAGCCTTTAATGATTTCTTAACTCCGATCAAAGGAAGAAAATGCAGATTTCTTAAATCTGGTTATGACAGACCTGCACTTAAAATAAATAACCAGCAACACAGAAATTCAATGAATAGCTCAAAACTCCCTCAACTCTCACTCAAATTGTCTCAAATCTGATGCAATAGACCCTCAAAATGATGGCGCCTAACTTAGTAATAAGAAATGGCATCTAAAAATGGTTATTAATTACTGACACGAATCCCAAGGCACTCCAGAAAGTACGGCCTTCAAGGAATGACGAATTTGCATTATAAAATCATAAACTTCGTATTAAAATCTGCAAATATTCATGAAGGGGCGCCTCCAACAGGGAAACACAATGAGACAATACCCAGAATGAGAATGTTTAAGATTTGAGACTTGTGAGCAGAAATATACATTCAGCAGTCATGACCAGCAACTCTGAATTGACAGGAAATGATAAAACTCAACTACGAAGGATAGGAAACCAACTATAACTGAAAAGACAAATCAATAACACTCAAACCTCTCAACTAGTTGCTGTCTTTCAAGCAAGAAGAAGAGCCAAGCTAGGAGGCCTTCATTCCTTGAAGCAATCCCAAAGCCAATCTGGCAGCATAACATTCCTGTAGACAAAAGATAATCTCAATGATAACCAATGGCCTCCTTTTATAATTTTCAGATGATCTTTCTCGAAACCCTAAACTTCCTTTTCGAACCAAACCCTAATCCTCCAATAGAAGGCGTCCCACTTTTCCAAGCAAACTTTGACTTTTTAATAATACTTTATTTCCTTCTTGAAATTGGCGTCCAATTTGAGCTTGGGTTAATCTTTACTTTATAAGAAATATAATTAATTTCTTTCAATGAGGCCCCCACCCATAAAGACATCTTTTAAAACAACTTAAAGTGACGAGCTAGGCCAAGGGGGTCAATGTTAAAATATAACATTAAAACATGACTTTAATTAAATAATTCGACTTATCTCTCCAATTGAGCCCCGAAGCCATAAATGAGCAAACCAACTGATCAGTCTGAAGTAGAAAGTCAACCATGCCGAAACCA
>VDFB02199969.1:0-20181 GCA_007258455.2 Sequoia sempervirens
GATCTTTTTTTTCCTAAAGAATTTTTTTTTTCGTAATTTTTTTCGGGGATCTTTTTCTGATTTTTTTGTATTTTTCAGGGATCTTTTCACGATTTTTTTTTGTATTTTTCGGGGATCTTTTTTTGTATTTTTTCAAGATCTTTTTCTGATTTTTTTTTGTATTTTTTCAGGATCTTTTTTCTGATTTTTTTGTATTTCTTCAAGATCTTTTTATGATGATGATAACAGCTTTAGACATAATACTTTTTTAGGTGCATGTTGTTGATAGGTTCGCCAAACAGGTCCCCTTCTAACGTTGATAGCTTGTAGGCTCCTGAACCATAGACTGCGATAACCCCATAAGGACCTAGCCAATTTGGTTCGAACTTTCCTTTCTTCTCTCTGTCTTGTTGATTGCGTGGGTTTTCTTTTAGAACAAGATCACCCACTTGAAAGGTGCGTGGCTTTACTTTGTGATTATAGTTGTGAGACATCATCTATTGATATGCTTTTAAATGATCAGCTGCTCTTTGTCTCTTCTCATCTAGGAGTTCTAGTTCTTGGAGTTGGGAAACTTTGTATTCATCATCTTTTGTAAGACCTTTCAATGATACTCTAAGTGAGGGAATCTCAACTTCTAAAAGTAGTATGGCTTCTGCTCCATAGACAAGAGCAAATGGCATTGTTCCTGTTGGTGTGTGGATACTGGTTCTGTAGGCCCACAAGGCGGGATTGAGTTGAACGTGCCAATCCTTCCCTGAATCATTCACAGTCTTTTTCAAGATTTTTAATATTGTTTTATTTGAGGCCTCGACTTGGCCATTCCCTTTGGATAGTAAGGTGTTGAATATCTATGTTGAATGTGAAATCTTTCACAAAGTTCATCAACATCCTGATTTTTGAAAGGATGTCCATTATCTGTAATAATTGAGTTGGGAATGCCATACCAACAAATAATATAGTTGAGTATGAATGATGATATTTGTTTGCCGGTAACTTTAGTAAGAGGCACTGCCTCAATCCACTTGGTAAAATTCTATGTAGCTGTGATGATGAATTTATGTCCGTTCGATGAAGAAGGATGAATCTTGCCCACTAGATCTAACCCCCATTGAGAATGGCCAGGTTGGCGTGAATGGTTGAAATTCCTATGCAGGAGCATGAATGAGATTCCCATGAATTTGACATTTTGAGCATGTTTTCACAAAAGTGAATGATTCCCTCTCCATTGTAGGTCAGTAGTAACCCATTCTAATCAATTTCTTGGATAAGGTCAGTCCACTCGAATGAATACCACAAATGCCACCATGAACTTCTTGTAAAGATTTGTTAGATTCCTCACGTTCAAGACATCGAAGTAGAGTACCATCAAGACCATGGCGATAAAGGGTGTCAGCGATAAGAGTGTAGCGAGCAGATTGGCAGATAAAATTGCATTTTTGGTTACAGGATAAATTGGGTGGTAAGATATCGTCTTTGAGGTAGGCATAATTTTTTCCGTACCAAGGTGAATTGGATCCGACCAAATGGAAAATGATTTGGCTTTCAAGGGTATCATAAGCAGGTGTAAATGATTGTTCCACCAGAAATTCATAGCGAGTCTGAGTTTCTGGGAGTTATAACAATGATGCAATCGTAGCCATGGCATCAACTGCCTTGTTATCAAGCCTTGGAATTTGTGTGAATTTGATGTCCACAAAGTATTTCTTGAAGTCATCAACCATCTTTTTATATGGTAATAGTTTGTCATCTTTGGTCTGATAATCGTCATTGATATGATAAATGACTAGCTGTGAGTCACCATATACTTGTAGTTCTGTAATCCTCCATTCCAGCGCTATTTTAAGCCCAGTAATCAATGCTTCATATTCGGCTATGTTGTTGGTGCATGGAAACATCAACCTATATGATCGAGGAATGGTGTGTCCTTGAGAGGTGACGAAAAGTATGCCTGCCCCCGATCCATGTTGAGTGAAAGAACCATCAAAATATAAAGACCATGGTTGTTTATATTTTGCAGCAAAGACATCAACATCTGGAAATTCAATGTGCAAGGGATGGTCTGCTCGCAATGGTGCTTCAGCTAGTTGATCAGTGATAACTTGTCCTTTGATTGCCTTACGGTCAACATAATGTATGTCAAATTCACTCAGAATCATTACCCATTTTTCTAACCTTCCTGTCAATGATGCTTTGCTTAACAAATACTTGAGTGGATCAATCTTTGAAACCAGATTGATTGTATGAGTTAACATGTAATGTTAAAATTTCTATGAAGCAAAGACTACTACCAAACAAGCCTTCTCGATAGAAGTGTAGTTGAGCTCATGACTTGTTAGTGTTTTGTTGATGTAGTAGATTGCACGTTCTTTTCCTATAGAGTCTTCTTGCGCTAGCAGTGCCCCCAGAGATGTCTCTGTTCCGGCAATGTATAAGATTAGGGGTTTTTCTAGATTTGGTGGTATGAGAACTGGTGGAGTCATTAAATACTGTTTGATTTGTTGAAAATTCAATTCACATTTGTCATCCCACTTGAAAGGAACATTCTTATGCAGTAGATGTGTGAAAGGTAAACTTTTGTCGACCAATTGTGCAATGAACCTTCGTATAGATTGAAGTCATCCATGCAATGATCTCAATTGACTAATGTTCCTTGGTGGAGGCATTTCCATAATTGCATGTACTTTTGCAGGATCTACTTCAATTCCTTTTTCTGAAATAATATACCCCAAGAGTTTTCTAGATTTGACCCCAAAAACACATTTCTTGGGGTTGAGGTGAACTTTGAATTTCTCTAATCTTGCAAATATTTTGGATAATATTTCAAGATGTCCTTCTCTGGTGTATGATTTTTCTAATATGTCATCTACGTAATCTTCCATGAAGATATGCATCATGTCATGAAAGATGTAGTCATGTCTCTTTGGTAGGTAGCTCCAGCATTCTTTAGACCGAAAGGCATGACGTTCCAACAATAAGTTCCCCATGGACATGTGAAAGTTGTTTTCTCCTGGTCTTCAGGTGCAATCTTGATTTGGTTGTAGCTAGAAAAACCATCCATTAATGAATACATGGCATGGCCAGCTATCAGATCAACTATAGTGTCGATGTTTGGCAGTGGGAAATCATCCTTAGGACATGCTTTATTAAGATCTCTAAAATCTGTGCATATTCTCATAGTTTTATCTGGCTTGGATATAGGAGCAATGTTGGAGATCCATTCTGCATAGTCGATTGGTCTTATGAAGCCCACATCAAGGATTTTTCTCAGTTCTTCCTTAACCAATAATGCAACATGAGGGTGCATCTTTCTGAGTTTTTATTTCACCAGCTTGGCCCCTGGTTTGATAGACAAGTGATGCATGATAAGATCTGGATCAAGACCAGGCATATCAGCGTAAGACCATGCAAAATTGACTTGATTTGTTTTCAGGAATTCCATGAACTCGGGTATTTCTTTCTCTGTCATTGATGCAGCTAACTGTAAAATTCTTGGTTTGTCGGAAGTCTCAAGATTGACAGCATTTGTAGGCTCAATCAAAATAGGCGATCGCTCATGGTAGTGCTCCGGGAGAGTGTCAAGATTCCCATCGTCTAGTGCCTCAAAGAGGTTTTCACCATCCGCTATGCTCTTTATTTTATCTTTTGTTTGATCTAATACTGCCAGATTCTAGTTTTCACCATTAGATCTTTCTTTTTTGTTTTTACTTTTGCAGCTAGGAGACTTGACACTCTCCTAATCAAAAAATCTATGTCAAAAATCACTGGTGGAACAATCATTTGTATCATCTGCGGAAAGGAAGTTTATGATGGCTTCGTCACTTGGAAACACAGGTATATCGATAGGTTAGGTTGAATCCCAATCAATGAGATCAGGATAAATCAAAGATAGCGGGTCATCAGGTTGTGTGAAATCGGCTATGGTTAAGGTCATAACGGAGTGGTCAGTAGGATCCGAGGTATGAGGTGGATCAATGATGATATTGTCTTCATGATAGTCTTGTTCGTTTAGATCCGATTCAGCATCGCTAGAATCATGGTGACTTTGTAGTTTGAATTCGCGTGTTTGGGTCCCTGAACCTTGACCTTCAATTAGAGTTGGGGCATACTGGTGTATTACATCAACCTCTTTGTCCCTCCAGAACTCATCATTGTAGATGGTATCCCATTCATATTTACGGAGTATATGTCAGAATTGTTATCCACAAAGTTCTGAACTATTTCCAAACATGCTTCTCATGAATCTGAGCCTTCTTGCAATGTGAAGACAGTGCCATGCAGTTGTTTGGATGTGCTTTCTTTGGTGTGAGTATCATAGCCCAATCCAGTTTTCTCTTTTGCAGCGAGTCTGCGAAGGTGAATGGGTTCAATTACTCCTTCTTTCCTTTTTCTGATAGGACCTTTATCATAGCCCATCTTCTGCATGATTGAATACCCTTTTCCATATTTTTCCGTAGGTAATTTGACATTAAAGACTGCTTCATCTTCATCTTTATATAGCCAGTTTAGAATTTTTGTATCCTCAGGGTCTTCCATGGGGAATTTTTCTTTGATGAATTGTCCATTAAATTTTGTGATTGGCTCTGTTGGTGGTTGCTTTGATGTTGATGCCGTTGATATTTGATGTTCCATGATAGACGGTTGTCCATGTGATCGAGGTGATGTAGGTAAATTGGCAAGACAAAGAGAGTACTCTCAAACTCCATGGTCCTTGAATTTCAATTTCTTGTCAAAACTATTGGTTAATTGACTGATTTGTGTGTCAATCTTTAGAGAAGTACTAGCATGAGCTTCTCAATTGTTAGGAACCAAAGTATCTTGACTGGCTTTTATATTGGCACAAGTTTGAATATTGGAATTATCAGCTGGTATTGTGATTTCCTGTCCATGATAAGGAAACTTAAGACATTGATGATAGGTTGATGGGATAGCTTGCATTTCATGAATCCAAGGATGACCCAACAGGATGTTATATGTAAGATCATGGTCCAATACTTGGTAGAAAGTATTCTTTATAACAGGGCCCACTCTGATTGGCAGCATGATTAGACCCTTGGATGCTCTTTCTTCATCATCATAAGCTTTTATGGTAATCTTTCTTATGAAATCAATGGAGTCCTCAGAAAATCCTAAAGCCTTAACCAACTTCATGGTACAGATGTTCAAACCAGCACCTCCATCTATTAGAACTCATCTGACACGAAACTTGTGAACCATGACTTCTAAGTACAATGACGAATTATGGGGATGAGTTATGGAAATGTCATCCTTTTCAGAGAATGAGAGGCAAGTGGGTGAGGACAAGTGTCCTACCATGGCTTGAAATTGGTTCACATCCAAATCAGTGGATACATTTGTTTCAAAGAGGGCCTTTTTGAGAATTTCCTTATGGGTTGGAGAAATCTTCAATAGTTCCAACATAGAAATTTGAGCGGGGGTTTTCCGTAGTTGGTTGACCAAATCATATTGATGTTGAGGTGGAGGTTTAGTGGATTTTGAATAGGCGCCTTTTAAGACAACTTTAGCTTGCGCCCTTCTTGTTGCATTGACTTCTCTATATTCCACCTTCTTGTTGACTTTCATGACGTTTACCTGCTCGTCGTTTGTGTAGAGATGGTTGATTATATGATCATCATTGATATGATTCACATTTTTTTCAGAAGACTCACCTTTTTGATAATTGGGCAAAGGGTTGCAAAATGCTTGGTGGTCTATGTTGGATTGTTGATGTCCCTCTATTGTAATGATGTCATTTTCTATTAAGTCTTGAATGGTATTCTTCAAGGCTTGACAATTATTTGTGCGATGACCTTTACACCGATGATAATCACAATAGTATGCCTCATTCCATGATGGAGGTTTTACACTGGGTTCATAGTTTCGTTGAGGCAGCAAAGTAATGACATTTTTGGCCATCACCACTTTGAATGCAAATTCTAAAGATTGACCCAATGACGTGAAAGTTCTTCTATTAGAGAAGAATGAAAATCTTTGTGGATTTGTATTCGAGGTGTTCCCTAAGGAATTGTGATTGTTATTGGTTCCTCGATAACCTTGGTTGTTGGAAGTCCCTTGATTGGGAGTAGAATGTTGATTTATATTGTTCCTTGGAGGGGGAGGATTGTTTCCATGATTTGCAATTGAGTTGACATTGTTATTGCGAATGCTTGGAGTACTAAGGACAAATGGCTTGGTCGAGACATGATTTGCATCAACAACACCATCATTCACCATATTTTTGTTGCGAGTCCAAAATTTAGACTTGTCCTGATTATTGTGATGGTTGGATGAGCTAGGATTGTCTTTGTCATGTTTTATTATTCCTCTTTTGACCAAAGAATTTTCAATGGTTATGGCATCTTCAATCATTTTCTCAAAAGAAGGAGGACAATGTAAGTTCAAATGATAGCTCATTTATGAATTTAAACTGTTAATGAAAGTAACCATCTTTTCCTTTTCAGGAACAGGACATGGATATCTAGCGAACATTCTTCTCCATCTTTGAAGAAATGTAATGAAAGATTCGCCAGGTTTTTGCGCAACTTTGCAGAGATCTATCATGGTGATCTGGTGCTAGATGTTGTAAGCATATTGTGATATGAATAGGTTGATTAATTCTTCAAATTTCTTGATGGGAGGTGTAATCTTTGATAGCCATTCCATAGAGTGAACTCCAAGACTCTTAGGAAACAATCGCATCAAGTAAGTGTCTTTGTGAGGGAATTCCAATGTCATGTTTCAGAAGTCTCTAACATGATCGATTGGATCCGATTTCCCATTATAGCAATCAAATTTTGGCATTTCACTATGCTTGGGAAAAGGAATCATGTTAAGACTTCGATCGAAAGGATAAAGACAAATGTCCTCTAGAGTATATTTCTTTGTGGTTGTTCCCCCTTGTAATTCTTTAACTTGTCCTTGAAGTTCTTTGATTTTTTGAGTCAAAGCACTAAGATCAGATAGGGGTGTCTCTTCAGGTTTGTTTTTCAAATTCTCAGTATTAAAGTCATGAGGCAATTTAGCCCCTTGTTCAGCTAGATAGCGGAAATATTTTTCTTTATCTCGCTGCAAGATCTTTTCTATGGCTTTGTGAAATTTTGGATCTTGCTCAGCCTCTCTAAGACATTCCTCATCTTGTTCCTCATCACTATCTATATGTGTTTTGTTCATGTCTTTGTATTGGTGGAACGTATTTTCTTCTCTGTTATCCATATCTTTGTCAAAAAGTGGATTACGATTCATAATGTAAAGAGGATCACTGCTTTCACCCTCTTCTTGAACATTTTGGGTATGACCTTCTTGTTGGATTTCGTCCTTCAATTTATTGAATTGAGATCTTGTGAAGATAGGCATATGATTTAGAAGAATTCTTCTAAACTTAGATCCTAGTTTTGACAAGTGTGATGATGATGATATCTTGATCTAATAAGATGTGGAATCTTATGATATGATCTAAGATGTTCCTAATTTTTTATTGTGGCTTCCAATGATGAAGGATGTCAGAATCCTGTTGGGGAAGTTGAATCAAAAATTAGAAAGTTTTGAAAAGTGCACTCTAAAAGATTTTGATCTTCGTTTTTAAAGAAATTCTTTCAAGATCTTTGAAGAATATGACTGGGGTGTGAAGGATATTCAATAGCAGGTTGTGGTATGTTATCGAACTCAAGAGGTTGGTTATGATTATGTCGTTGTGATAAAGCTAATCTCTGATAATAAGCTCAAGAATCTAAGGGATCTACAACATATTCATCAGTAAATCCTCTAACAAAGTCTTGGTATCTATGAAGAAATCCACGGAAATGAAGCAACATGTGTTGAATTTTGTATAATTTTTTTCTTTTTTGCAATGTTCTCTTGTACCCTAAGTGTTTCTTGGGTTTCTTGATCCTATTGGAAATTGATTTTTTGACAAAATTTGTTGATTTCCAATCTCTAAGCATGGGAAAAGTATTGAGAACGTTATTGGACCAAAGATATGAATAACTTTTGAATGGTTTCAGTTGTTGTTCTTCATGTTCATTTTGGATGATCTTTTTATCTGAATTAATGTAATGGAAGACACAACAAACATTCTAAAAAAATAGTTGTTTTAAAAGCCCTATACTAACATGAAGTGTTTGATCAAGAAAATGTTTTCAACAAATATTTTCACAGGTTTAGCACATGAAAGACAATTCAGACAGACTCACTCTTAATACTCAAGTAGGTCATTCTAATAATCAACAACCCACATCTTAGAACTACGTCGACTCACACAGTTGTGTCACCCCCGAAGGGGCGCTCGTGTTTTTTTCTTTTCCAGGCGCGTACTCAGAGTGATGGAAGTGGATACCGGATCCCCTGAGTAAACGGTCCTTGGCAATTATATGGTGAGTGTCTTGGGGGCAGATTCTTCCCTCCCCTTGCACTGTGATTATTAGAATGTTCAGAAACTGACTTCGGCTGGCCACTACACTAGGTTCGTAGTAAGGATTTCCATTTGGTGTGGCAATAATAAACTCCCTTAGGAGACCTCTCAACCTTTAGAACAAAGGCTTTGGGGATGGTTATCTTGCACACTACCGGAAAAAAAGGGTTTCCCCAGATTTGCTTTAAATTTTATAGTGGGGTGGAATAGCCTGGCTTTGGCTTGAACCCACTTGAGTCGTTCCCGTAGGGTGAGTACTTTTTCCCACTATGGCAGGCTTTCTAAAGGATGTAATTAAAATAGTAAAATTGCATGAAAATTGAAAAGGCAAGTCTCGTATTCTGATCACCCAGTTAAGGGGAGAGCATAGACCTATTGCCACATATAAAGCAAGTAGATGCTCTTTTTAAATTCCAAATCATAATGATCTAATCTAAGTGAAGATATTGATTCACCAAAAACAAGTTTGTTCAATTTTAACTGCAAGATCATTGTGTGGTGACTATCGTAGATTGCTTCATTTTATCCAGATGTGGCTGTCCTAGGATTGCTTTATTTTATCCAAAAAAAAATCTATCTGCGGAAGACATCAGACTCAGAATTTTGTATTTGTGTTACAAACCATATGTGCCGAAACAGAAAATATATGCACCAAAATAGAGACCAAATGTGCCACAGAAAACCACTAAATGCGTCAGAACAGTTATAAAATGCGCCAGAATAGTCACTAAATGCACTACAGAAAATTACCAGATGCGCTGGAACAGTTACTATATGCGCTAGAACAGATACTAAATGTGCTACTTTAAATTAATGCCAATTTAACTCTAAATGTAATTAACCATATGTGCTATTAAATCTATTGGATGCACCAAAGAAATATCCATATGCGCTGGAACAGACACCATATGCGCTACAAAATCCTGCAAAACAAAAGAGTTAAAAACCCCATATGCATCGAAGAAAATGTCAAATGCGCTAAAATACAAATTTTTTTGAAAATGAACTCCAGAACGCGGAAACCTATCAAAAAAACTTGCAAAAAAATGTGTAAATCGTGGGTTTGAGCCCCACGGTGGGCGCCATTTTATGTGTGTATGAAAATTGGATCAATTATAAATGAATTCAAACACATACCAATAAGATATTAGATCAAGAAAACTGAAAGGAAAAACAGAATAAACAAACTGTTACTGGCAGCTTCCACGAAGTCGTCTTATCTCTCTCTAACTCTAGCGTTTTGTTGTTTTCAATGGCTCTCAAATCAGCAAATCAAGCTCAACAAAATGAATAGCTGAAGAACGAGATTTGAAAATGCACACTATGCTAAATGCAAGGCTATGCTAAGATGATAATATCGCTGTGATGTTGAAAATGATGTGAATGCATAAGCATATATGTTCGTTGTGTATATGCATGTATCTGTGTGTAACCAATGCATGGATTTGTACTAGTATTTATTGTCTTAGAAAGGATTCGATTGGCTGACATGTTTTAACGGCCCGGATTAAGCTTGTTGGAATGGACGGTGGAAGATTTTCATAAGTGGAGAGGGAGATAGAAGGTTTCCCTTTTCCTTCAATTTTCGTCATTGAGATCTGAAGGGAATTTTCCATTTCGAAGAATGAGTTAGAATTACATAAAATAAATTTATTTAATTTGTAAGTGAAGATGGATATAGAAACTCGCATAATTAAATAGATTATATTTAATTATGTTTTAGAAGTGAATTTAGAGTGAGAGGAAAATATTAAATTAAATATTTAATATTTAATTTGATTATGGGATGAAGAGAATATTCCATTATTTGAATATTCAAATATTCAAACTTTAGAATGATATGATAATTAAAATAAATAATTGTATTTATTTAATTTAATTAAGAGGAAAGTGGGAAATGTCAATAATTAAATAAAATTATTTATTTAATTAAGGTGGAAGAATTAGAAAATGAACAATATAAATAAATAATTAAATTTATTTATATGTAGATGACTTTAGGAGAATTAATTAAATAATTTTATATTTAATTAATTAACAAGCTTAATCATGACCATTTTTAGACGTATACAGATCCAAATAATCCCGGTGCTCGTATGTATCCGCATCTCCAACCGCATTCCGGATCGTGATTTCCATCTTGAAAATCTTCTCATTCTGCTCGCTCACTTCTTCTAACGTTGTATTCTCCGCAGAAGCTATCCTCATGACTTCATTTAACAATGATTCACTTTCATTCTTCCATCTGGCAGCTTCTTTCAGTTCCCCTTTGTCATCAGAGAATGCAATCAATGTTTTCTTGGCAGCATTTATCAAACCCTATTCGTCCCCTTACAACTCATTATAGAAGTTTCGATGTCAATTTATAATATGATTTGCAGCTTCAATTGCTGCACTGTTAGAAGCATCTCTTTGATCTATCTCATGAAACTTCTCCATAATCCGTCCATCCATCCTTTCATGCTCCTTTAATGTAGCAAGAGTATGTGAATGTTTGCCCCAAAGTTTATTCAACCAAGGTGTTAAACTATCTTTCCTTTTCTTGATTATTGCAACAATTGCATCATGCTTTCCTTGGGAATAAGCACTTGATCCAACCCAATGATCCTTTGTCTGAGAGCTTTCTCCTTGAGTGAGCATCCTGGGTGTCTTCATTGTAACACCAACTAAATCCTTTAGTCTATCATTTTCTCTCAACATTCTTTCATTATTTTATTTATACATCTCCCTTTCCTTTATCAACATCTGACTTTGGGCCTTGTTTAGCTTTGCAATATTCACTCCAATTTCTGCAATAGCCATAGGATCAGCTTCCCCAACCTTTAGGTTCATGACATGGCCAAATTCCTTTTCAGTGTTAATGACCACTGATTTCCTGTGGGGTGGGTATAAGGCCCAAATCATCAATGACCCTTCACCAGTATTGTATTTTGATCCAGCATACACCTCTATTACACTTTCTTTGTCAAGCTTATGTGTAGCATTGTTGTCCCTCAAGAAACTATCAAAAACAAGGGTTGAATTGAGATCTAGCCTGGGAAAGATCATGACACCAGCATCTTGCAACATTTTCCTCCCCTTTTCAGGGGTGATATTTTTCATTTCATCAACCACACATTTCCTCAATTCGTTCAGCAATTGTTATTCATTTCCTGCAGTGACATCATCAACCTTTTCTCTTATTTCCTTCCCCTTCTGTTTATACAAAAATGCTTTGAATTCTGGGGAGTTTATGAACTCATCATCTGAAACAAATGATCTATACTCAATATTCCTTGCATCTACATCACCACTCTCAACACTCAACTCTCTAGTTGGTCAAACATACTACTGAGTTCTCAATCTGGATAACTTTTCTGGTTGGCTTTGTGGCACATTATCTTGTGGTGTCTCTTCCCCTGAAGACAATTTCTTTGCATCATGTAGCCCTTGGTTATATCTTTCAACCACCATCTCAGCTTCATCTTCCTCCAGATTCTGAATCATATTATCAAAGGGATAGGGCACATGTTGATACTTTCCAAAGTGTATCTTCTCTTTGGCAGAATTGATATATCCTTTTGGGTCAAAGCTCTTCCTTGGTGATCCTCTCTTCATGTTGTACTGAAGCAGTTTGTCAAGGATCGAATTGTATCCTTCCTTGGCCAACACAGTGAAATCACCAAAGTACAATGAGCTAGGCATAAAAGCCTGCTTCCCAAAAGAACTGAAATTCATTACACTGCAATAATCCATCTACCTGACAATATCCAGATATGCAATCATGTTTGGAACTGTCTTTGGCAGAATGAAAGGGGCCTCTTCAAACCCATAGACTCTGATCATTGTAGCTCCCTCCAAACAATACCAATTTCCCCAGTTATGATCAATTGGCCCATTGAAATCTTTTGGCCGAAGAAATCTCTTAATCTCATTTGATAATGAATAATTACAAGGATATTTATACAATCTGTACAATTTTTTCACAAAATATTCTTCAAAATGAATGAAACTAGCATTAGCAAACCTGCTATCCCAAATAGCAGTCCACAATTGAATAGGTAATGCTTCACCATCTTTACCAAGCTGAGAAATTCTCATTTCTGGAGGCCATACTCCCAACTCCTATCCAAAATATAGTACCAGGTGCATCAACAATGAATAATTCATGAGATAAAAAGTAGATGATCCACCTTTTATAGCCATCAGTCCTGAATCAAGCCCCCTAGAAATGTATGAGGCATAGTCAAATGGCCGAGAATTATGATACTGGATATCTGTTGTGATAATCATGGGCACAATTGTCATATACTCCAAGGTATCCATTCCCAATACCTGACACACTAAAAAATAGGTGTATTTCATATAGGGTTCAAACAAGTCCACATGATAAGGGGGGCCCTCACTATCCTACAGAGGATCTGGCTTGCTGCCTTGTTTAACTCTATGAATTGGCAACCTCCAACCCTTATAGATTGTATCCATTCTCGAGAATTCCTTCTCCAATTCCTCGTGTATAATCTCCTCATTGCAAAACCCTTCTAAATTGAAAACCTACCCAATTGCCTCTTTTGACAGATATATTTGTGGCTTTCCAGATGGGTCACATATAGGTTTATGCTTTGGGTCATAGTTATCAGCCAACAATTTTACCAGTTCAACATTCACAAACACGTTAGGGCACACCAGTTTTCCCAAATCCAGCTTCCATGGGTTGCAAACTGGTTGAAAATGACTTCTTCTATGATAATGGAAATTGAACAATTCATACCCCCTTATGGTAGTCTGGACGTCTCCTATGAATTTGCATTTTTCATCTAGTTTATCAATCTCTATCCTAAGTTGTGCAGACCTTCTGGCTCTAGGCCCTGAACTAGGCAACTGATCAATGAGATCCTGGTTTAATCTTCCTTCAGTGCCCTCACGTTCTCTATCAATTTTTTGTTTCTTCCCTTTCGATTGACTACTTTCACCCTATTTTCTACTTTTGACTTTTCCAGAACCAGGGGACTCCATTCTTCAAGATTTCAGAAGTTAAAATTTAGAAGGCTAAGATGCAGTCACTTACAGTGTATTGCTCGAGCTCCTCAGACTGGAAGATGTCCTGATTCTCTGTTCACACTGCTAACTCTTCTGCAATCAATTCAACACAAATGCATTTGATTACACTTACCCTGTTATATCCTGTCACGCCATTAATATGTCAGCTAAAGCACAAATGAAGAGTTATTTGAAACTTGCACTGTCGCATCAAATGTCTTGTCGGTGAGAGATTTTCAAATCTGGGGCAAAATCTTTTTTGCAATGTTCATTAGATCTTTCACCAAAACATCTTATAGTCACACCGAAGGCCAATGTCTCATCAACATTCATCCTTTAGTTCTTTGTGTTTCGCTGTGACCTTTAGAGTCAGGGAGAAGTCTCACAGACAATACTTTGTCTCGCCGAAATGTATTCTTTTGTCTCATGTGGGTCGCTATAACATTCTGTTGTTGGGGAGACATCCCATAGATATCCTATGTCTCACCGAAAAATCTCCTTAAGTTTACTTCTTTTCGCTGTGACAATATCATTCTCTTACCGATGAAAACAATCTTACTGATGAAATAAATTTCATCGGCAAGACTTACGAATCTTCGAAAAGACTCATACCGATGCCAAATGTCTCGCCGAACCCGTTCCTCCAAATTACTTTATTCGGTGAGACTCTCCTTGAAGTATTCTTTCGGTGTAACCTTCAATTTTTTACGGAACTCACGCCGAAGACTTATTCTCTCGCCGATGAAATTCTCTATTGGTGTGAAATTTTAGTCGGCAAGACTACATAGCTTCTTCCCGATAGCTTTTTGACGAAACCCCCCTTGTGCCTTATCGGAAAGACCCAACGCCTTCGGTAAGACATCATTCCGATAACCTTTTGTTTAGCCGATACATCATTCCCTGTGCTGGTCAGTGAGACATACATGAGTTCCTTATGACTCATCCTGATAACAATTCTCTTGCCGATATGAATTTCCTGTCACCGAAACAATAGATGTGTCCCACTGATAATCTGTAACAAGCATACATTAGTGAAAAATATAGGTCAGGGAGACCTTCACCCTATCTTGCCGATATGGGTAATACAATGAAATATCAAAGACTAGATGGATTCAAATGAATCATATGACAAAATAAAAGAAAGATGCCATAAGGAGGGAACTTTATGCTTATGATGAGGACTCAATTTGGAAACTCATGAATGCAATTGACTGTGAAAAATTCAAAATTTTACAGTTCTAACACCTCGTACACTTCGGGCTCTGCAAGACCCGGGAGGGTGATCCCTTAATGTGTTTACAACCTCTGCACCATTATTATAAACAACATTAACAATAGCAGATGATCTCACTTAATAGATAATATCAATATTCATAGATCTATGAGATAACTAAACACAATCCATTGTATAAGATAGTCAATGATTTGCAATTTGTAGCAAGCTCTAGGCAAAGACAAACAAATATTGAACTACATGAATAATTACAACTTAGATCAGTGCCATATATCCATTGCAGGAGTCAAATTCATAAGCATCTAGAGGTTTATAACAGATTTAATACATCACATATAAGATCCCTGACAATATTGCAATACAATTTCATCAATGCATTCTAACCTAGGACTACTTATCAAATCCTTATACAACACATATCCGCCTATAATCCCATTCAAGCATTTTGATTAATTCCTTGAATTAAAGCTAAAATAGAATCATACACACCACAACAGTGAGATGGATAAAACAACCCTTAGTTATTTCATTGAAAGTTTAGATATGCATGTACAATGGAGAGACATGAGCTCGAATTTTCATTTCAACTCAAATGCTAGTACTGTTATACAACATTAAATCTCTATGAACTCAAAACCTGTTACATAATGACTCAAAACCTAAATTGCATTTCTCTAAAACCATCGGACTTTACAATTTGCTCTGTAACTTCACCTAGACTCAACAAAAATTATCTAACTTGCTAACCCGTACTTCTGGCCTTGAAATCCTTCTTATAGAAAATGAAGGAGAAAACAAGCATCGGGCCAGAAAGTACACCTATCACCAGTCAATTGGAGCACCTGGTGATATTCCAAAATTTGTTACAACAGCCACCACTTTAAAAAATATTCTTGTTCAAAAATCGTTACAACAACAATCATCTTGGAGCATATTCTCATTCATCATGTCGGCGGAGGAAGGTTGATGCAATAAGAAAAAACCACGTGAAACCCACACCAAGAAAGTCATCCACACAAAACTAGAAATGCTATAACCACAACATCTGATTTGCCACCTGTCAGTAGCCCACTCTTTTTACTCATCATCATTCAAATACTTAGCCACCCACCTTTGGTATTCTTCGTCAGTTAGCCAATCAAAATTAATCACCTCTTTTACCTTTGTACTATAAGGAAAATACGTTACCACTACGTGATTAGCATCTCTTTCAAAAGATTCCAAAAATGAGCCGGTACCAATAATCTTATCCATACAATTTACCAACAAATCATCATCTGAGTCATCACAAATTATTTTAATTTGATTATTGATGACTTCACTTGCTTGATCCTGCCATTGTTGGAGTGTTCTGATTCCCCCTGCTCATCAGTTATATCAGGTAACAGTGTGTTACCCCAATCATTGAAGTTCTTTACCAATTCCCTAATTTTCCTACTTAGATCATCTGGTAAGGTCTGAAAACCTTGCAATGATTTAACTAATATATAAGTAGGCTTCAATGATTGGGGCATGTTATTTACATCAAACCTTGAGGCTTTATTCATAACATCTAGATTATTTTCCCTAGGGATCCAATTTTGAATTATTGGAATCATTATCCCCAAATCCCTATCAATATTATTGATTGCTTCAAATAGCAAAGAATACAAAGAATGTATAGAGGGTAGTTTATTATACACCTTTTCATTTAAATGCTCCAAAACAAGAGTAACAATTTCTTTTTTTTTTGAAAGAAAACCCTCCTCTTTTACCCTTAGTGATGTCTGTAATTGATCAATTTTCTCCATGAGCTGCCTCTTTGTTGGATCAACAGAGCACTCTGTTTCTTCATCAACTTGTTCTAGTGGAGGGGTAAGAGCAGGATTTTGAATGGTAGACCCTAGTGTAGAAACATTTGGAGAAGCAGGAGGCATTGACCCTGCTATGGGAGGTAATGTGATGTTTCCTAGAGCATTGGATGTTTCCCCAGTATGTCTATACTTGAACCTTTCTACTTCAATTTGTAGCTCAACATTCCTCTGTTGCATTTTACTATATTCTTCAATTAAAATGTTATACTTCTCCATTAGGCTCCTTTTTTTAGCCTCCTCCCTTTCAGTAGTTTTTTGGGCCAACTTGGCCACATTCATAGTTAAACTAGTGGCTTCGGTTGTTGTAGTCTCTGAAGCCCTCTTTATTATTAATCCTCCTTTGAAATTTGGATTAATATCAACAATGTCTAGCTTTCTTCCTCGTGGAGCCAATGCCCAAATTGCCAAGGTCTCATATTCTTCACTGAAGGAAGAGTTTTGTAATGCTGCCTTAACTTCTTCTTCAGAATCCTGAAAAGGATTCTTGGACTTCATAATGGAATTGAAAGCCACTGCATCTGCGATGTCCCATTCAGGAAAAATCAAAACACCAGCCTGATTCACTAGTTGTCTTCCTTCTTCAGGAGTGATGTTTTTGAACTCTTCCATTAGTTCAGCTTTCACTTCTTCATCATTCTCATGATTTGACTTGTCAGGCCTTAGTTCTCTTCTCTCCTTGCATTTATTTTGATATTCCTCAAATTTCATCCTCCATGCCAATTGCAAGAATACAGAGTCTTTACAAATGCATTGTCATCTAAGAACTCCTTGCAAGCCTCCATTCTTGCATCCTGCACACTCTTACACTTCATATCCAAATCGGATAGAACCAATTCAGCTAACCTAAGAGGGGATGGCATACCAACCTGCATGTCTTGATCAGTAACAATAATTTCATCGTGAGATCCTCAGTCGTGTCAGTTCTTTTCCTCTTAGGGCTTGGCTCAGGTGGTGGTGATGGGGGGCTGTGCTCTGGTGAAGATTTTAGTTCAATGATTTTGACATCCCTAGGTACTTTGAATTTTGGGCTTGGTCGTGAAGGTGCCTTCATTATTTGCTTCCCTTTTCTATCTACTTCTTCCTAATCACTGCCAGTATCCCTTTTCCTCCATAGATGGGCCACTCAGAGGGCCTATTATACTTACCTTGTTTCAATTGGCATATCACTTTGTCCTTGCATATCCAGACTTAGCCTTAAATTTATCTTTTTGGTTGTCAAGGTTTCCATTATCTCCTTGAAATTCTTCATTAAAAAATCAATTCTCTTGTGGTATGGAGTGAATTCCATCAATGGATCATATGTCGGATCCATTTCATGCACAATATCCAGTAGCTTACTATAAGCTATCCACTTTCCTTGTTCAATTCCTGTCTATTTAAATCAAATTCATTCCTGATCAGGTCCTCAGGGGAATTGAACTCATGTGCAAATTTGCCACCTTTTATTCTTTGTCTGAAAAGAGCAAAGAAACCTTCAGAATCATGTTGTCGCCTTGGACCAAATCTCAAATGGTAATCAACAAAGAATTTTTCAAAATGTGTCCAAAATTCTTTCGAAACGTAAAGCCCATACCGAGTAACTGGTAAAATAATGTTCCTTCCCCTTTTAGTTAGGTTATCTCATAGAATACACCCCATCTCACATAACTTCAAGAACCCTAGTCTTGGTGGCACATTGTATGGCAAGATGTGAGGGGTTCCGAAATCCATATATTTCGTGGACAAGTCGACTAGATATGGGATAATGTCACCCTAGTTATGTATAACCCTCAATTCTGGTTTCCTCTCCTTTAGCTGAAGGAAATCATGCAGTTCCCGAGGGATCCTAGGTACATCTACCATCAATCTAGCCCTCAATCTTGTAGCAAAACAATTATCAAATTGCACATAACTGGTGCTTTCCTTATTATAGGACAAATCTGTAGCCCATATCTGTACTGGCAATCTTTCTCCATTAACTAATTGTCTTAAGTTCATCTTCTCAGCAAAGAAATCAACATTCCTAAACAAGAACATATGCATCAACATAGAATACCAAAAGAATTAAGTACTAGTATCACCATTCTACAGCTTCGACAGTCCTTCATCTATCCTCTCCACCAAACAAGAAGTAAAGTCATATGCATGTAGAAGTTAGGGTGTTATATTTGCACTTCCATGAACATGTATGCACCTGCATTATCGGCACTGTGGCTAAAACCCACTTGACATAGTGAATAGAAAGTGCAGCTTGAAAGCGCTTTCCAAAACACCCATTCTATACCCTCAGGGCTGATAAAATCAGGAACCCTTTCTAACTGTATGAGTGGAAGCAGCCTAACCCTAAAAAGAGATTTCAATTTTGTATACTCCCCGCCTATTTCTTTCAAGATTAATAGGAACGTCACTTGGCTCACTCAAATCAAAAGTCTATTGATAAACACTTCATAATTTCTAACAGAACCCCTCCATCATTATCTCCGGACACCCATGTGATAGCCTACATCTCGGCCACGCCTAAGTAAGTCCACATTAGGGAACACATTTGGAACAACCAGCTTTCCCATGTCGTACCTCCATCCATTTGAAAAAGGATGAGGCAAATTCCTCTGTGCATACCATAATCTGAACATTTGTAAGCCTGTGAGTGGAACCCTAGCATTAGCAATGTTGGAATTATTACACACCAACCCCTCCCCTAGGATTTTCCCTCGCATCAACACCAAACCTTTCCTTCTCTCATTTGTTTATAATGGAAATTGATCTAGGAAATCATCGTACAAGTTTCTTTTCAAATACTCAATGTGGCCGTGAGTGTTGTTGGTTGGCACCATTTTAGACAAACTAGGGCCTCACTACAATGTTACACTTCAAGTGGCTATGACTAAGCAGAGATAGGAAATTACAGAGTAAAAATACCGCAATTCCTCACAATTTATGATTAAACAATATCCCTAACAAAAGATTTTAATGAACTCGGTGATAAGCATAGCAGATCCCCCCCTTTCCCAAATTTAGGTGTAGAATGACTGGGAAACAGAGAAAATTAACTCAAGGTTTTTTTCGCACAAACTCCAATTTCTGGCTGTAGCTGCTCGCAATTTCACCTTTGGCTTTGAAACTGTTTTCACAAAATACTTGGATGCTTTGTGATACAAATGAGACGAGTAAATTGATTTTATGTCGATCAAATTTTGCCAGTAGATGTCTCATCTGTCATTAAAGCCCACTCGCGGGCTGCATGAAGGGCTCCAACCATAATTTGATACATATTTAAATTTGAGTCGTTGATCCTTCAGTTTGATCAATTCATAAATGGCCATCTTCAAAATAGGCTGACATAATCGCCAACATGGCAATAAAGGGGCCCACTATGTTATACGCTGCGAAGGAATGCCACATGGCGGTTGCTCGTGATATCACAATCCTTTGATTTACCATCATAGCATGGCGGGCACCGTTAATCTTTTTACCATAAATCCTGCTCCATCAAGAATGGTCGTCATCCTTTTTCCCTTAACTGTCGAGCAACTTTTCCCTTAAAATCATAACATCTGCATTGAAATAAAATACATGCATCTTACAAGCGCATTAGTAATCCACCCCGTAATACATTTAAAACTGGTGAATGCTTTCTTCACTCCTTAGGCTTCATTGGATGAGACACGTGGTAGGCACGCGCAACATCGCGATCCCAAAATTCCTAATCG
>VDFB02199969.1:28640-43604 GCA_007258455.2 Sequoia sempervirens
CATTCTTGATGGTACATTATATGGGAGAATATAAGGAGCTCCCTGGAAACCATAAACCCTTAGGACAGTGCTTACAGGGTATAGAATGGTGTCACCCCAATTATGACACACCTTCAAATCAGGCTTCCTCTCTTTGGGTTGGAGGAAGTCGTGCAAATCCTCAGGAATCCTTGGCACATTCACCATCAGTCTAGCTCTGAGCTTGGAAGCAAAGCAGTTATCAAACTGCACAAAACTGGCATCTCCCTTTTTGTAAGACAAGTCAAGCCTGCATTGGTAATTTTTCTCCATTCATCTCCTGCCTCAACTCCATTTTCTCTTAGAAGAAATCAACATTCTTGTACAAGAACATATGCATTAATAAGGAGTACCAAAAGAAAGGAGTACTAGTGTCCCCCACATACAAGTTCATCAAACCCTCATGTATCCTTTCAGCAAGGAAAGAAGCATAGTCGTACTCTACATAAAAGTTAGGATGCTGAATTTGAACCCCCATAAACATATAAGCAATGGGCATCTCGGTATTAGGGCTGAAACCTAAAATTTGGCAAAGTGAATAAAAAGTTTCCAAGAAATGATCAGCAAAATAACTCAACCTGAAAGGTTCCCGGTCAGTTGGGATGATGTGAATCGTTGAACTGCCCACCCTGGCTAGATGAGGAGGAAGCAACTTTAATCTAAAAAGAGGTTGTGCCCTGGCATATTCCTGCTCCATTTCATCAAGGTCTATTAGGACCAAGAATGAGTTGTATTCACTTAAATCAAAAACTCGCCGAATCTCATCTACATTTATATTCAGTAAAACCCCGCCATCATTATCCCTGATAATCCTTGTGACGGGATCATATCGTGCAGCCACTGCCCTGAGTAGGTCAACATCAAGAAATACATTCAGCACCACAAGTTTTCCCATATCATATTTCCAACCATTTGAAAAAGGATGAGACATATTTCACTTCCCATACCATCTCCTAAACATTTCCAAGTCTGTTATTTCTACCCTAGCATCTGCAATGTTATAGGTTTTATATCTTAATCCCTCACCTAAGGCTGTCCCATTTATTAAGATCAAACCCCTCTTCTTGTCATTTGTTGACAAAGGGAATTGGTCAAGGAAATCATCGTATAGATTCCTTCGCAAATAATAAATATGGCCAAAATGTTGCTTTAGTGGTGCCATTTCAAACAACTAAGGCTTCTCCTAAGATCAAATTTGTGAACAAACTAGGGCTACCCAAAACAAAATTACAATAGAATTTTGCAATTTCCCACAATTCAAAAGAACCAGTAACCCTAGAACCTTAATCCAAAAAACCGCTGACCAACACAAAACAACCCTCCACAAGAATCACATTCAAACAGAAACAGTGATAAAGAAAGTAACTCACGAGATTTCGCGCCCTACAGAAAATCAAACCCTGCTGTAATTGCTTTGAAAAAACTCTATCTTTGGCTTTGGACCACTTGGAAAACACTTGAATGCCCTTGTGGTGAAGATAACCTAAAATTAAGTACTTAGAATTTATGAGAAATGGCCAGAAGACGTCTCGTCTACCATTAAAGCTTACTTGCACACCATGCCAACAGCTTCAATTGTATTTGACGCAAATTTAAATCTTTGTCGTTGATCTCTTGTTTCTGTCAGATTATCGAACGGTCACCTTCAAAGAAGGTGACAACATCTCCACGTCATTATCAAGGACCCACCATAATATGCAGTGCCAAAAGAATACACATGGCGCCCGCCCGCGATATCACAATCATTAAACTCCCTTAAGTTTAGGATCACGTGATAGCAGGCAACCGTTGATTCCCTTCATCGGTGATCACGATCATACATAACAGGGAGCAACATCAATACCTATCCGTCGAGCAGCTTTTTTCAACAAGGTTAAAACATCACCGTTGATCATGAGCACATGCATCTCACATGTGGTTTAGTAACCCGCTCCATAATGCACTAAAGTCCGATACACATATTAAACACTTTTTTTTTACTCTTTTTAGCATTGGCAAGCTGAGACACATGGCGCCCACCCACGATATTGTGATCACCAAACAACCAACGATGGTGTCATCGCGAGATCGTAGGGAATAGTCAAAATCAACCGTAGGGAAATTGACGGTCATCAAAATAACCCCTGCAAAACATTAAAAATACTTAGAAGAAATTAAGGGGAAAGGGACACCACCTAGGGCAACGACAGTCGATGACTCAATGTTGTTTTAAAAGCGCAAGGCACAGACCAACCGAGACTTTAATAAATAAAAGGGGCAGGCGAAATATTTAGCATTTTTATTAAAAAGGGGCCTGGCCTAGATGATTCAATGGGACATAAGTTGTTTTTAGAACCCCTCCTCTAAAGGTAATGACAGAAAAAACCCAACCCAAAGATAGAACACCAAGGTTTCATGGAAGCAAAGCAAAATTCTAGCCCCAGGTACCTTCTGAATAATCAAGACAAACTAGTAACAAAAGGAAACCAAGGACTTAAATTTGAGGCTCCATCAGATCAAACTATTAAACTACATGAGAAATAAATGAAAACAATAAATGCATATGTATGTGTATTTGTAAATGTAGGTGTAAAATAAATAAGAATAATGAAAATTATAAAAGAATATAAGGAAAGGTCTCCTCCCTTCTTGGTAGTGATAACCTCCTCCACACACAACCCTTAAAAATTATGAATAGAGGAATATAATCTTTGAAGAACTCAAAGTTGATTCTCTCCTACCTGATGCAATTAGTCATTTTATCCCTACAAACATTTATAGTGATTACTAGAGGCACATAGACCAATTCTTCATAATAGAAGAATTTGATCATACTTTTCCAATGATGGCATTATGAGAAAACCTTAGGTTAAATGAATAATTCCTAGCTAATTTCTTTAAATCATGTCCAACTATATAAGAGAAGACCGTTGCTATGTGTACCTAGATACCATGGAGAAAAGCTAGTCTTTGGGCTCTTCGAATAACCATCCTACCTTAAAACATACCAAAAATCTTCTAGCAATTAGACAGGAAGATTTAATATAACTTTAAAAAAATATATTGCCAAAGCATAAACTTATGATGACTTAACCAGGCCTAGTACACACTCCCTCCCCATTAACCACTTATACATATGGAAATTAAATGTAAATTTGCTGCTATTTTTAGTCATGTAGGTGTCCAATAAACCACTTGGTGGTGTTTCCCTTCAAGTTTATTTACTTGAATGAAGAGAAAAAGTCCTTTGATTACAATTAGAGAATACATTTGAGGCCTTGGTTGTGTAACTGGTGGACCATAGTCACATTTAACACTTGTTACAAAGTTTGGGAGTTAAAATGTTAAGTGGATTTGATTTGTGATGGACACATTTGAATGGTAGTAACAATAGCTTGCAATCTATCAAGACTTGATTACCTTATAACCTGTGAAATTCTAGCGATGAAATGATAGATTAATCATAATGTCACCTTGGGATCACATCACCATGAAAGAACTTCATCCAACATCCTTACGAGTGCAGGTATCACCAAATAGGTATTTTTCAGATCTGTCTTCCTCGAGCGAGGGAAATTCAGGAAGAGAAGAGGAAAGCGAGACATGTAGTATGTCTAAAAGAGGGAGATCATCTAGAGGTCAAAAGATTAGAAGAAAATTCTATAAACACATGAAATTTCTTCTTGCTGAAGGGGGGTCATGTTGTTATGATGATGAGAGCATAGGCAACGTCGAGGTTCCCTTGAGGTACAAACATCTACGGAAACAATGGGTACCCAAGGAACTTCCTCCAATAAACACCGATTTTTGTGTCAACGAGAGGATATATCGCATAGCGCCATCATCATTACATGGTTTGGGCCTATTTTGCATGGATGACATAAAGGTCTGTTATGAAAAAGTTACTAAATTTATGAAGTATGTTGGACCATGTTACAGTTACAAACATTGGATACAATTGGTTCGATATACACGAAGTATGCGTAGGTATGCACTGTCAGCAAATTATATACAACTAAAAGATAAGGATCAAAATAAAGGAGTGGCTATGTACATTGACAGAAGGCCAAAAGCATCAGGGAATATTGCAGGTTTTATAAATAGTACACGACCTGGGTCAAGAAATAAGCAACCCAATTGCATATTTGAGGCGCGCGAGGGAAACCGTATATTTGTATGTGCAATAAAATCAATAACTGCAAGGGAAGAGTTGCTAATCGATTACAATTTGAATCGCTTAGTTACAAACATAGTTACTATAGGGGTGGTACATACTATGTACCATTTTACCCAACCTCCAATTAGTGACTCCAATATACCATTTTATTCTTATGTTTTTTTTCATAAGTCTATTGGTTTCATTTTGGTAATATTTTTTTATATTTAATTTTTGTCACAGGGGGACATTGATCGTACGAAGAAGGCTCTGGCCCAGAGCATAGATCGCGATGTATCTTCAGGCACTTCTACCTGACAGGTTTACCTCATTGTAATTGTACAAATTAGATACAAGCAAAATCTTTTATTATTATATTTTTTTCATAAGTTTTTTGGGTTAATTTCGATAATGTTTTTAATATTCTTGTTGCAGTCGACTAATCGAGGAAAGGCACTAGCAGTAGAGGAGAGCATCCATAGTGAGGTGCAGTCAATATTTTCTGATGATGACATGGCTTATTCAGCAAACCCTTTCGATACGATAAAGAAGCTCATGAAAAAATGCAATGAAGAAATGACTCAGTTGATGTTCAAATGCCTCAATCGAGATGAAGATAGAGAGGGTTAAAGTATTGACTGAGAGATTACAAAACTTGCAAGTAATTTGTCATGAGGTCTTTAATTATAACATAAGTTCATTCATGGTTTTATATTTTGTACTCTTTTATGTCATGAACTAAAATATGTGTTTGTTTTATAGGGTTATTTGCCTCCCTCATGATGCTCTGGCCATGATCAAAGATGCGCAAAGTGCTTTTAAAGGTAAGGGTTGGTACAAGTGTCATCACGATCTTCCCTACGCATACATCACATTATTTGACCCCATCGGTCGTGCCTATATTTAATGCGTTTCAAATGTCGGAAACACATACCATGCAGGAATCCGTTAACGCACCCTCTGGCAGCGAACACATACCAGAACATGCGTCAGGACATGTACCTGGGGATGTAGAGGCCACTAGTACTGGTGATTTTTTAGCAACATTTCCTGGATCTTCCCGTATTACTAGTACAGGAATATTGCCGGTCACACTTGTGGTGACCGAGGATTTCGTTCCCATAAAGATAGAGAAGGTCCCGGGTACTTTAAAATATTTTAATTATTATTCTATATAATCCAATTGAAATTTACTTATTGATCGCTCTTTTTAGACTATTGATCCCATGATCATTTTGTAGGAAATGATGTTTTTTATAAACATTTAAGTGATATTACATTGGAGCTCTTTGGACCCACCATATGTACACGATGGAATGTCCAAAATGAAGATTTAAAAGATGAGCTCATTAACCGTTTAGTTGTGCTGTTCGGTGATAAAATATTCAACTGAACCAAGTTCCTTAAGAAAGTTGGTCCCTATCTAAAGTATGCGAGGGACCAATATAGGTCACATTTAGAGAAGAACAAAAAGTACGAGTGTCCCCCCATGATTCCAGAGAGGGAGTGGAAGAACCTGGTGTCCGATGGAAAGGAGAAGGCTGAAAAGAAAAAAGGAAAGACACCACCGGGCCAAGGAAGGTATGTGATATAGCAGCATAAATCTATAAAAAATCCTGATTAATCGCCATTTTTAAAAAAACTGCAGGCTAGACGATTTTTTCCTTGTTTTTTTGAAAAAGTCATTGACTTTTGTTCAATGATTTTTTTCCATTTCAAACTTCAAAATCGCCAAAAAAATGTGTTTAAAATCTGCAAAAAAATGTGAATAAAATTGAGCTGATTTTTGTGCAAAAAAACCATGAGACAATGGCTTGTTGCTTACTGTTATGCTTTGATAGATTTTTTCCAAGCATCCATAGCTTGTTTGAAAGCACTTGTTTTAGGATTTTAGCCATAGCAGCAAGGGAATGAACTGTTTGATAAAATGCTTTGGTAGACATGTATGAAAAATGCAGTAGCATAGACAAGGTAGTGAACAGTTTGAATAAAATGTCTCAAAGAAATGTAGTCTCATGGTGATGGAATGCCATGACACGCAAATTTCTATGGATTGTCATGGCATTCCATCTCATAATTGTACTTTTGGAAATTTTCAAACAATTCATTGCCTTGTCTATGTTATTGCTTACTATTATTCTTTGGTAGATTTTTTCCAAGCATCCATAGCTTGTTCGAAAGCACCTATTTTAGGTTTTACTTTTTAGCCATAGCATGAAGGCATTGAACTATTTGATAAAATGCTTTGGTAGACATGTATGAAAAATGTGGTAGCATAGAAAAGGTAGTGAACTATTTGAAAAAATGCTTCAAAAAAATGTGGTCTCATGGTGATGGAATGCCATAACGAATGCCATGACAAGCAACTTGCTATGGATTGTCATGGAATTCCATCACCATCTTTCCATTCACTGAGCATTTTTTGAAACGGTCCGCGCGCTATCTATCTGTGCTACTATTATGCTTTGATAGATTTTATCCAAGCATCCATAGCTTGTTTGAAAGCACTTGTTTTAGGCTTTGAGCCATAGCAGCAAGGAAATGAACTGTTTGATAAAATGATTTGGTAGACATGTATGAAAAATGTGGTAGCATAGACAACTGTCACCATCTGATATTTTTACAGTTGTAGTATGTTTTGTGCAATGTAATTAGCGATATGAATATAACCAACAAAAATCTATTTTCTATAATTCATGGATTGAACTCTATATTTTATATGCTCTCAATGTCTGTATGCTATGGAAATGCCATTAATTTTTTTAAAAGTATTATGCTATGTGTGATACTATCAACAATGTAATTATATATTGATTACTCTTTCTTTTTACATAATCTAACGCTTTCAAACTTTTCATAGGCTACCGACACATCAAAGGCAACAAAGACAAGACTAGAAAAGCACGGGAAACACAAACTTGGCTCTGGTGGTTATATGAAATTAGCTACGAATTGTAAGTATCAATAAATGAAATATTGCATCCAAATTATAATAAATTAAAAATAATTTTGGTTTTATCACACCATAGAAGCAAAATTCATGATCTTCTAAAAATGTAGGCTCTGAATTCAACAAAGTTCCCATAGAAGAGGACTTGAAGCTTTCCTTCCAACAAGGCTATGGAGTCATTGGCTGAACGCCTAAGAGTCTTGATTGGGCAAACACAATCTTCCATTGCATCCGACATGCAAGTAAATAAACTCAATAAATTTTATTTAAAATTGAATACTTGTGCAATCTATTCAATAGTAATTTCCACCATAAAGTAATTACATGCCTATTTGTTTTAAACATTCAAGCAATGATAATATTGCACATGACATTGGAATGCAGCCTGGTGAGGGTGGAGCACAACGTGCAGATGAAGGTCATGGTGTGCATCCCGGTACTTTAGAGCATGTAGAGCGTAATCAACATGTTGAGCATGATCAGGCTAGAGAAGATCAGGAATATGATGTGGCCCCATCAGGTAAAGAGGACCACTCTAAAGTTCTTTTAAACATATTTAATTGCAATTGGTGTATTAATTAATGTAACCTTCCATGTTTCAAATTTAGAGCATGTAGAGCGTGATCAACGTGTTGAGCATGATTAGGCTAGAGAAGATCAGGAACATGATGTGGCCCCATCAGGTAAAGAGGACCACTCTCATGTTCTCTTAAACATATTTAATTTCAATTGGTGTATTAATTAATGTAACCTTTCATGTTTCAACTGTAGATCAGGATTTAGAGGGTGTTCAACATGTTGAGCATGAGTCTATAACAAAATTTTAGGAACATGATGTGGACCCACATCAATTAGAACCACTCTAATGTTCTTTTAATTAATGAAATACTTGTAACAATAATAATAAAACATATTAGTTTAACATTTCTTTCTTATTGCAGTAGATCCCCCCTTGAAGTGGCATCCACGTCATGAGCAGACGACTATGCGTACATTAAGATCACAAGTAGAGGGTAGAACAACTAAAGGGGGATAGATATTGATTTAGAAAATGATACTCCACTTCAGCTTTATGTAGCTTTGAAAAAGAAACAAAAAAAAAAGTGATTGTAATCATATCATGACAACCATATTTTTGATAATATGTAAAAACTGAAAGAATGAATATTATATGTTAATGAATGAATGTGAATATGTTAATTAATGAATGTTATATGTTAATGAATGATGTTATATATTATTAATGGATGAATGAATGTTATATGTTATTAATGGATGAATGAATGAATGTTATATGTTATTAATGGATGAATCAATGATTAATGTTATATGATTGGGTATGGGGAATTGAGAGTGATGTGAGGGGGGGAGGGGCCAAATGAGCTTCCACCATCACGTGGTTGGCCCTGTTAAGTAGAGAATATTAAACTATTCTCAAAAAAAAGAGAAGCTCAATAAGGTAATGCACTTTTCAATATAAGAAATGTATGGCTTGAAGCATCAAACCAATATGCAATCTGTATGTATGATCAGTCGTCAGTCTCTGCAATGGCACATTTCCACGAATATTTAAAAAAAAAAAAAATTGATGCTTCGTCGCAATTACGACAAAACCCACTGACGAATCAACAAAAAGGCTCGACGAAGTTGCTATAGCTGCGACGAAGATTTCGTCGTAATTCCTTGCCCATTTCATCGTACTTTCGATGAGCTTTCAGCGTTGCTACGACGCTACTCCTTGCCCATTTCGTCGCACTTGTGACAAACTTTTGGTGTTCTTCTGACGCTACTCCTTGCTATTTTCGTCGCAACGTCAACAAAATTTTGGTGTTGTTTCGATGCTACTACTTGAATATTTCGTCACACATTCGATGAAAGTTTGGTGTTGTTTCGACACTACTCCTTGCACATTCCGTCAAAATGGCGACGAACGTCTGCTATTGTTTCGACACTACTACTTGCCCATTTCGTCGAACTGGCGACAAATGTCTACTGTAATTCGTCGGTGGATACACAAAGTTTTCGTCGATATTCTGAATAATGTCTGAGGTATTTCACGATGCAGTTGACCGATTATTCTTCGCCGTTAGTTCGACGTTTAATTCATTGTCGGATGTTCGACAAAAAAATAGCAACAAAAATATTTTTCGCCATTTCATTGCTCTTCTGACAAAGATTTGTCGAGCGACTGACGAACGGCCATCGGCAAATGGTGTCAAATTCAGTAGTGAATTGATTCACCGCCCCTCTCAATTTTCTTGTTCATCCAACAATTACAATGTACCATCTTAGATTGCAAAATACAACTATCTCATCCTATCCAAAGTGATAGGCTCCTTACAAGCTCTACAAGCCTTTACAAAATTAGGATCCTCAGGATACAAGCTCTTGAGTTCATTGAACCCAACAACTTCAATTTTTATTTATGTTAACAATTTTTTCCTCCTACTTAAGGAATCTACAACTTTGTTAGATCTTCCACTCCTATGCTTCAAAAAAAATGTATAACTTTGCAAAAATTCAGCCCATTTCAAATGTCTTTGATTCAACTTCCCTTGACTATTCAAATATTGTAAAGCTTGATTATCAATAAATAAAACAAATTCTTTTGGCAACAAATAGTGTCTCCATTTCTTCAAACCCTAAACTATAGCATAAAACTCCTAATCATAAACATAATACTTCTTTACATCATTCAACTTTTCATTAAAGTAGGCAACGGGTTTACCTTCTTGACTTAAAATGGCTCCAATGTCATTGCCACCAACATCACAATCTACTTGAAATACCTTATTGAAATCTGGAAGTGCCAAAACAAGTTTCTCTGTAACTTTATTCTTCAACATATCAAAACTTTTTGCTGCTCTTGTAGTCCACTTAAACTCTTTTCTATCCCCTCTCATTATTTCAGTTAGAGGTACACAAATACTACTGAAACCTTTGATAAACATTTTATAAAAACTTTCCAAAACATGAAAAGATCTCACCTTTGTAACACTCCTTGGTGTAGTCCATTCAATAATAGATTTCACCTTCTCTGGATCCATCTTAAGACCCTATGTTGAGATAACAAATCCCAGGTACACCAACTCTCTCTTCACAAAACTGCACTTCTTCAAATTGATCAACAACTTCTCCTCTCTTAGCTTCTCAAAAAACTTTTAAAATATGCATCAAATGCTCCTCCAATATCTTGCTAAAAATTAAAATTTCATCCAAATAAACAATGACAAATTTACCCTAAAATTCTTTCAATACCTCATTCATGAGCCGCATGAATGTGCTTGATACATTAGTTAGCCCAAAATCCATGACCAACCACTCGTACAAACCCTCTTTGGTCTTGAAGGTTGTCTTCCACTCATCTCCTTCTCTCATCTAGGTCTGGTGATAACCACTCTTCAGATCTATCTTCATGAAGTAGTCAACTCCACTCAAACAATTCATGATTACATCCATCCTTGGCAAGGGAAATCTATACTTGATGGTGATCTTGTTAATGGCTCTAGAATTTGTACACATCCGACATTCCCCATCCTTCTTTAGTGCTATTATTGCAGGTATTGCACATAGACTCAAACTCTCTCTGATCAATCCCTTTCACAACAACTCTTTCACTTGTTTGTTCAACTCTTCACTCACTACTTGAGTCATCTGACGAGTCATCTTATTCAGAAAGCTAGCTATAAGAATCAGGTCAATCTGGTGGCTTATCTTCTTTATTGGAGGAAAACCTTCAAGTACATTATCAAAAATAATATCTTGAAACTCATTCAACAAATTTGAAACCTCTACAAGTACCTCATTAGTATCTTCTTTATCAACTCTAGGGATCATTGCAAAACACATGCTCATATCTCATACCTTCTAGGAACTTTCTTCCATCAACCAAACAAATCCTTGCATTATTGCATACCTTTTCTTTTACCTCCTTCAGGGGTTTCAAATTATGATGAATGCCATCCTTTTTCAAGGAATAGGTGTTAGTATGTCCATCATGCACCGCTTGTTGATCAAAATGTCACAGTCCACCCAAAAACATGTGACAAGAATCCATAAGTATAATATCACACAAAACCTCATCCTAGCAGTTACCAATCTTAAACCTTACCAAACATTGCTCATTGAACAAAGCTCTATGGTCCTTCTACAGCCATGCGATTGGATATGGATTTGGATGCCTTCTCCTCTCCAACTACAACTTAGTAACCGATTCCTCTGAAACAAGATTATCAGTACTACCTCCATTTATGATAGCATTACAAACTTTACCTTCACAATTACATTGAGTGTGAAACAGGTTCTTTCTTTGATCTAGTTCCTTCTCATTCAGCAAGGCTCTTCTGACAACAAGGGCCTCTCCTCTTTCACCATCTTCAAAGTGCGAAGTCTCAGGATCTTCATCTACATGTGCAACTTGTGTATTTCCTTCAGGTATTCTATTTTTCCTCCCTTGATGTTGGGGACACTCAAAGGCTTTGTGTCCTTCACCGAACTGGAAACAAGTTCCACAAAAGGCTCCTCTTCCCAGTCCTCCTCCTCTTCCTCTTCCTCTTTGATCTCCATTGTTCAAATCTCACAAACAGTAGGTGTTATCTCCTTTCTAGTGTTGATTGCTACTAGATCCTTCATTCTTCTTTTGATCTTCACTTCGGCCACCATAAGTCTTTCCACCAGTCTTTCCACCTCGACCTCTTTTCTTGCTCTCAAATCTTTTGTTAGGGAAAATTGATATGCATCTTCAATCATGGTCATCCTCACCAAACTCAACTCCTCTTGGATGCTTTCTTTCATCCCATTAATATAACAGGAAACCTTCTCCTTTTCGGCCTCAAAATGGCCTATTCTGACCAAGACCTTGTAGAATTATTCTGTGTATTCTTTGACAGATCTCCCCACTTGCTTCCTTGCATCTTCTTCATCAAATCCAATACATAATCTACATGAATGAATTGTCTCTTTATTTTTTCCACCATCCAATCCCACCTAGTTATCTTCTCTTTACCTCTTCATTTTCTCTCCAACTAGACTTCTTTCCATCATATGCTAGCATGGCCTTTCAACTTGATTTTGGAAAATTTGACCCTCTCCAGATCTTCTATTTCCTCATACTCAAAATACTCTTCCATGTCATTGACCCAATCGATCAACTCCTCTGGATTTAGATTTCTAGAAAAATTAGAAAGTTCTAACTTTGGCCTCTTTCCAATCTTGAAAATGGCCCTAATTAGTCTGTCTTCTCTAGGATCCATTACATCCTATGCTTCTTCTTCGAATGGCTCTTCATTTCTAGCTTCATCTCACTACTGAATTTCACACCATTTTTTCGACGGTTGTTCGTCGGTCGTTCGACAAATCTTTGTCAAACAAGCGACGAAATGGCAAAAATATTTTCGTCGTTATTTTTTCGTCGAAAGGCCGATGACGAATTAAACGTCGAAATAACGGTGAAGAATCGTTGGTCGTCAGCATCGTGAAATGGCTCAGACTTTCGTTGGAATATCGACGAACACTTCATGTATCCACTGATGAATTACACCAGAAGTTCATCGCCAGTTCAATGAAATGGGAAAGGAGTAGCGTCGAAACAACACCAGATGTTTGTCACCATTTCGACAAAATGGGCAAGGAGTAGCGTCGAAACAACACCAAAAAATTTTCGAACGTGCGACGAAATAGGCAAGTAGTAGCTTCGAAACAACACCAAGAGTTCATCGAAATTGCAATGAAAAGAGCAAGGAGTAGCATCGAAAGTGCGATGAAATAGGCAAGTAGTATCGTCGAAATTGCGACGAAAAGAGCGAGTAGCATCGGAAGAACACCAAAATTTCGTCGAAAGTGCGAGGAAATGAGAAAGTAGTAGCCTGGAAACAACACCAAAAGTTTGTCAAAATTGCGATGAAATGGGCAAGGAGTTACGACGAAACCTTCATCACAGCTATAGCAACTTCATCGTACCATTTTATTGATTCGTCAGTGGGTTTCATCAAAATTGCAACGAAGAATCAATTTTTTTTTTTTAAATATTCGTGGAAATGTACCATTGCGGAGATTGACAACTAATCATACATACAGACTGCATATTGGTTTGATGCTTCAAATGATGCATTTCTTATATTGAAAAGTGCATTACCTTATTGAGCTTCTCTTTGTTTTGACAATAGTTTAATATTCTCTACTTAACAGGGCTAACCACATGACGATGGAAGCTCATTTGGCCCTTCCCCCCCACTCACATCACTCTCAATTCCCCATACCCAATCATATAACATTAATCATCCATTCATCCATTAATAACATATAGCATTCATTCACTCATCCATTTATAACATATAGCATTCATTCATCCATTAATAACATATAACATTCATTCATTAACATATTCACATTCATTCATTAACATATAATATTCATTCTTTCAGTTTTTACATATTATCAAAAATATGGTTGTCATGATATGATTACAATCACTTCTTAATGTATGCCTAGTTGTCTTCTCATGACATGGACGCCACTGCAAGGCTGGATCTGCTGCAATAAGAAAGAAATGTTAAACTGATGTGTTTTATTATTATTGTTACAAGTATTTTATTAATTAAAAGAACATTAGAGTGGTTCTCTTTACCTGATAGATCCACATCATGTTTCTGAACTTTTCTTATAGACTCATGCTCAACATGTTGAACATCCTCTAAATCCTGATCTGTAGTTGAAACATGAAAGGTTACATTAATTAATACACCAATTGAAATTAAATATGTTTAAGAGAACATGAGGGTGGTCCTCTTTACCTGGTGGGGCCACATCATGTTCCTGATCTTCTCTAGCCTGATCATGCTCAACACATTGATCATGCTCTACATGCTCTAAAGTTGAAACATGAAATGTTACATTAATTAATACACCAATTGCAATTAAATATGTTTAAAAGAACTTTAGAGTGGTCCTCTTTACCTGATGAGGCCACGTCATATTCTTGATCTTCTCTAGCCTGATCATGCTCAACATGTTGATCATGCTCTACATGCTCTAAAGTACTAGGATGCACACCATGACCTTCATCTGCACGTTGTGTTCCACCCTCACCAGGCTGCATTCCAATGTCATGTGCAATATTATAATTGCTTGAATGTTTAAAAAAAATAGGCATGTAATTACTTTATGGTGGAAATTACTATTGAATAGATTGCACAAGTATTCAATTTTAAATAAACTTTATTGAGTTTATTTACCTGTGTGTCGGATGCAATGGAATATTGTGTTTGACCAGTCAAGACTCTTAGGCATTCAGCCACGACTCCATAGCCTTGCTGGAAGGCAATCTTTAGGTCCTCTTCTGTGGGAACTCTGTTGAATTCAGAGCCCTACATTTTTGCATAAGATTATGAATTTTGCTTCTATGGTGTGATAAAACCAAAATTGTTTTCAATTTATTATAATTTGGATGCAATATTTTATTTATTGATACTTACAATTCGTGCAGCTAATTTCATATAACCACCAGAGCCAAGTTTGTGTTGCCCATGCTTTTCTAGTCTTGTCTTTGTTGCCTTCGATGTGTCGGGCAGCCTATGAAAAGTTTGAAATACATTAGATTATGTAAAAAGAAAGAGTAATCAGTATATAATTACATTGTTGATAGTATCACACATAGCATACTACTTTTTTTAAAAAATTAATGGCATTTCCATAGCATCACAACATTGAGAGCAAATAAAATACGAGTTCAATCCATGAATTATAGAAAATAGATTTGTGTTGGTTATATTCATATCGATTACATTGCATAAAACATACTACAAGCGCATAAATATGAGATGGTGGCAGGTTGTCTATGCTACCACATTTTTCATACATGTCT
>VDFB02199969.1:43704-113164 GCA_007258455.2 Sequoia sempervirens
CATGAGACTACATTTCTTTGAGAAATTTTTTTCAAGCAGTTCACTGCCTTGTCTATGCTACTGCATTTTTCATACATGTCTACCAAAGCATTTTATCAAACAGTTCATTGTCTTGCTGTTATGGCTAAAAGCCTAAAACAGGTGCTTTCAAACAAGCTATGGATGCTTGGAAAAAATCTATCAAAGCATAATAGTAAGCAACAAGCCATGGTCTTATGATTTTTTTTGCATGAAAATCAACTCAATTTTATTCACATTTTTTTGCAAATTTTAAACACGTTTTTTTGGCAATTTTGTAGTTTGAAACAGAAATAAATCATTAACCAAAAAGTCAATGATTTTTTCAAACAATCAGGGCAAAAATCGTCCAGCCTGCAGATTTTTTAAAAATTACGATTAATCAAGATTTTTTGTAGATTTATGCTTCTATATCACATACCTTCCTTGGCCCAGTGGTGTCTTTCCTTTTTTCTTTTCAACCTTCTCCTTTCCATCGGACACCAGGTCCTTCCACTCCCTCTCTGGAATCATGGGGGGATGCTCGTACTTTTTGTTCTTCTCTAAATGTGACCTATATTGGTCCCTCGCATACTTTAGATAGGTACCAGCTTTCTTAAGGATCTTGGTTCGATTGAATGTTTTATCACCAAACAACACAACTAAATGGTTAATGAGCTCATGTTTTAAATCTTCATTTTGGGCATTCCACCATGTACGTATGGTGGGCCTGAAAAGCTCCAATGTAATATCACTTAGATGTTTATAAAAAACATCATTTCCTGCAAAATGATCATAGGATCAATAGTCTAAAAAGAGCGATCAATAAGTAAATGTCAATTGGATTATATAGAATAATAATTAAAACATTTTAAAGTACATGGGACCTTCTCTATCTTTATGGGAATGAAATCCTCGAACACCACAAGTGTGACTGGAAATGTTCTCGTACTAGTAATACGGGAAGATCCAGGAAATGCTGCTAAAACATCACCAGTACTAGTGGCCTCTGCATCCCCAGGTACATGTCCTGACGCATGTTCTGGTATGTGTTCGCTGTCAGAGGGTGCATTAATGGATGTCTGCATGGTATGTGTTTCTGACATTTCAAACGAAAATATAGGCATTGATGATGGGGTTAGATGATGAGATGTATGCGTAGGAAGATCAAGATGGACACTTGTACCAACCCTTACTCCTCGGGAAGCACTTGCAGTACCCTGACCATGGCTAGGAGCATCATGAGGAGGCAAATAACCCTATAAAAACAACACATATTTTAGTTCATAACATAAAAGAGTAAAAAATATAAAACCATGAATGAATTTATGTAATAATTAAAGACCTCATGACAGCTTACTTGCAAGTTTTGTAATAATAAAACATTTTGCTCATATCTAATTTGTGCAATTACAATGAGGTAAACCTGTCGGGTAGAAGTGCCTGAAGATACATCACGATCTGTGCTTTAGGCCAAAGCCTTCTCCATACGATCAATGTCCCCCTGTGACAAAAATTAAATATAAAAAAATATTACCGAAATGAAACCAATAGACTTATGAAAAAAAACATAAGAATAAAATGGTATATTGGAGTCATTAATTGGAGGTTGGATAAAATGGTACATAGTACGTACCACCTCCATAGTAACTGTGTTTGTAACTAAGTGATTCAAATTGTAATCAATTAGCAACTCTTCCCCTACAGTTATGGATTTTATCGCACATACGAATACACGGTTTCCCTCGCGCGCCTCGAATATGCAATTGGGTTGCTTTTTTGTTGACCCAGGTCGTGTACTGTTTATAAACCCTACAATATTTCATGATGTTTTTGGCCTTTCGTCAATGTACATAGCCACTCCTTTATTTTGATCCTTATCTTTTAGTTGTATATAATTTGCTGACAGTGCATACCTACGCATACTTCGTGTATATCGAACCAATTGCATCCAATCTTTGTAACTGTAACAGGGTCCAACATACTCCATTAGTTCAGTAACTTTTTCGTAACAGACCTTTATGTCGTCCATGCAAAATAGGCCCAAACCATGTAATGACGATGGTGCTATGCGATATATCCTCTCGTTGACACAAAAATTGGTGTTTATTGAAGGAAGTTCCTTGGGTACCCATTATTTTCGTAGATGTTTGTACCTCAAGGGCACCTCGACGTCGCCTATGCTCTCATCATCATAAGAACATGACCCCCCTTCAGCAAGAAAAAATTCATGCGTTTACAGAATTTTCTTTTAATCTTTTGACCTCTAGTTGATCTCCCTCTTTTAGACATACTACATGTCTCGCTTTCCTCTTCTCTTCCAATTTCTCGCTCGAGGAAGATGATTTGACAAATACCTATTTGTTGGTACCTCACTCATAAGGATGTTGGATGAAGTTCTTTCATGGTGATGTGATCCCAAGGTGACATTATGATTAATCTATCATTTCATCACTAGAATTTCACAGGTTATAAGGTAATCAAGTCTTGATAGATTGCAAGCTATTGTTACTACCATCCAAATGTGTCCATCACAAATCAAATCTACTTAACGCTTTTAACTCCCAAACTTTGTAACAAGTGTTAAATGTGACTATGGTCCACTAGTTACACAACCAAGGCCTCAAATGTATTCTCTAATTGTAATCAAAGGATTTTTTCTCTTCATTCAAGTAAATAAACTTGAAGGGAAACACCACCAAGTGGTTTGTTGGACACCCACATGACTAAAAATAGCAGAAAATTTATTTTTAATTTCCATATGTCTAAGTGGTATACAGGGAGGGAATGTGTACTAGGCCTGGTTAAGTCATCATAAGTTTACGCTTTGGCAATAAAAATTTTTTAAGTCATATTAAATCTTCCTATGTCTAATTTATAGGAGATTTTTGGTATGTTTTAAGGTAGGATGATTGATGAAAGAGCCCAAAGACTAGCCTTTCTCCATGGTATCCAAGTACACATAGTAGTGGTCTTCTCTTATACGATTGGACATGATTTAAAGAACTTAGCTAGGAATTATTCATTTAACCTAAGGTTTTCTCATAATGCCATCATTGGAAAAGTATGATCAAATTCTTCTATTATGAAGAATTGGTCTATGTGCCTCTAGTAATCACTATAAATGTTTGTAAGGATAAAATGACTAATTGCATCAGGTAGGAGAGAATCAACTTTGAGTTCTTCAAAGATTATATTCCTCTATTCATAATTTTTAAGGGTTGTGTGTGGAGGAGGTTATCACTACCAAGAAGGGAGGAGACCTTTCCTTGTATTCTTTTATAATTTTCATTATTCTTATTTATTTTACACACTACATTTACAAATACACATACATATGCATTTACTGTTTTCATTTATTTCTCATGTAGTTTAATAGTTTGATCGATTTCATATTATGTGTTGAAGACTTTAGAATTTCAATTACATTAATTTATGGATATGATGTATCTATAACACTACAAAACCATATGCTCTTTGCATTTACACTTGCATTTAGAAATGCACATTTATATTCATTGATATAGATTTCTTTAATGATATGTTGCATTTATTGTTCTAGGAGAGCGTCTAGTAATTGCATTTACATTTACATTTAAAAATACATATACATACATATATATGTGTGTGTGTGTATGTATATCATTTATATTCAATGTTCAGAAACAACCCATTAGGTCTGCACATGGATAAAAATTCATAAAATCAGACCTCCCATACATGTTTTGTTGAAACATAGGCTTGAACCTCTCATTTCACATGTTTTTCTTCACAAAACTATTAAAAATAGCAGCTATACCTTCTTTATTTCTCATTCTACGCTCTATTTATGCATTCCTACAATTACAACAGTATCCATGGGTCCTCGTACACAAACTACAGTAATCACAAAAAGTGTAAGAGCCACTTTATATCATGTTTGGACTACAAAACCTTGAAAAAAAGGGTAACTCAGATTATGATTTGTTGGTGAGCTGTATGGACAAAATTATTAGCACCAGCTCATTCTTGGAGTCTTTTGAAAGAGAGGCGAATCAGGTGGCAGTTAAGTACAAACCTTATAGTGTCAAGGTGAATGAGGTAATCAATTTTGATTGGCCAACTGATGAAGAGTACAAGGTGGTCCAATTGGCTGGTGAAACATGTGCTTTCTGGCTCGATGCTTGTTTACTCCTCCTTTTTCTATAAGAAGGATTTCAAGGCCAAAAGTATAGGTTAGCAAGTTAGATATTTTTGGTTGAGTCTAGATGAAGTTGCAGAACAAATTGTAAAGTCTGATGGTTTTAGGGAAAATGCAATTTAGGTTTTGAGTCATTCTGTAGTAGGTTTTGAATTCATGGGGATTTGATGTTTTATACAGACTGGCATTTGAATTGATATGATTAATTCAAACTCATGTCTCTCCATTGTACAAGCATATTTGAATTTTGAATAAAATGATCAAGGGTTGTTTCGTTCATCTCACTGTTGTGGTGTGTATGATTCTTGTTTTAGGTTTAATTCAAATAATTAATTAAAATGCTTGAATGGGATTGTAGGTGGATATGTTCTGTATAAGCTATTTTTTTTTTTTTATTATCTTATACCATTTTACGAGAATGGGGGTGCCAATGTACGAGAATATCTTTGGAAACTAGGCATGAAAATTGAAGGTTAAAGAGAATGGGGGTGCCAAACTTTGTCATTGCCCCTTGGTGGTGATTTTCTGAGTGCCCTCAACCTCGTCCTCGGCGCTGGTATTGACCTTGTTTTCACTCCTCCAAACTCTTCCTCGGCGCTGATATTGACCTTGTTTTCACTCCTCCAAACTCTTCGTCGGCACTGGTATTGACCTTGTTTTAACTTCAAACTCTTCCTCGGTGCTGGTATTGACCTTGTTTTCACTCCTCCAAACTCTTCCTCGGCGGCATTGACCTTGTTTTCACTACTCCAAACTCTTCCTCCGCTGACATTGACCTTTCACTTCTCCAATTTGACGAGCTACAACCTGGTTTCTAGCTTTTACAGTATGTTAATTAAGTTCAAAATTTTGGCCATTAGCTAGGTTTTAATATTCTACAATATAGTTAAGTATATATTAGTTGTATTTTATATAATAAATAATATAATTATTCAACTTATTATAATTAGATATTATATTCTTTAACAAAATTATTAAATACATATAAAATTATTATAATTAATAATTAATAAAATATATTTTTATATAATACAAAATATAATTAATATAATAGTAATATATATTAATATGAGAGAGAAACTAAATTTTGATTGGTTGTTTCATGTCAACAATCCAAGGATGACATGTGTCCTTGGGGTAGTTATGCTCAAGGTAGCATGTCATTTGATTAAAGATATGATAGTTCTCCTTTACGACCTCTTCAATGTACCCATTGCACACTTAAGGAGACGATAAATATAGGGAAGAAAATATAGAGAGAGAGGTAAATAATGACAAACATAGGGATCTACATGGATCTTTGCTGCAAACTTAGGAAGATATTCACTAATGTACACCATGGTCTGGTATAACATATATCCCTCCACCATAGAACCCTCAGGATGTGCTCTTTGTCTAACCAAAGCCTTCAAAAATTTCAAGTGTCTCTCAACCATCCACATTGACCTTGTGTGTACAGATCCACACAATTCAATCTCCTCAACTTGGTGTATGAGGTAGTGTTCTTGTGCATTGAAAAATGTTGAAGGTAGTGTTGATGGTGTTTTCTGCACAACAACAACTCAGACATAATACAATATTCTATCTCTCTTGAAAGGTAATCTTCAATAATAAGTTATCAAGAATCACCCCAAGGTCTCTCAGGTGTTAGGTCATAACAGTGCATAAACAGCTCAGATAAAATGTGAAATGTTGGTAATCACAATCGGACCTTGCTACAAGCAAACTGTATCTTTCAACTTATCAGATCTGACAATATGATGATCTCAAATCCTAAATCTAACCGGATAATAAAGAAACAGCAAAAGATAGGGATGCAAGGAAGTGATAAGATCAAACTACTACTAGGATAAGCTATGTCAATGACATATATCTGGAATGGACCTATCTCAAATAACCAGTTCTTGTTCGACCCACAATGCAATCTTACAAGAACGGTGCAATCTTCTGAGGAATACAGATTTTCAAATCATAGACATTCATCTACAATCGAACTTAAGCACATTGAATATACGGTCCAGGTTGACTTTACCAGCCTACTACAATTAGATAGTTACTGGGAGTATAGACCAGAGATAGCTACAAACATTCCAAATATGAAATCATAAACATCATTTATCAAATTGAAACTAATTTATTTATGGATACTAAACCCTAAATCTTCAAGCAATTTAAAAGATAGAACAAAGGAACCATGCAAGATGGAATAACACAAGAGATTGCACCAGGAAAAACCACAATGTCTTCAATTGTATTAATCACCAAAATGCTGCAACAATTCGACTGTTCTGATACAATATTTGCTTCAAGAAAATAAAAATACTCTAACTCTTGCCCTTTAATTTCTAATGTCTTCTTGCTAATGTCTAACCCTTTACAATGAAGCAAGAATGCCTATTAATAGCAAATCCCAAGGTACGTCGGCCCAGCCAAACATTTTTACAAAATAAAGAAAACCACCCCGAAACAGGTTGGCCAAGGAAGGAAAATTAAACCAAGGCACACATTAAATGCCCTCCACTATCAAGGTTGGCCTTGACACAATCCCCAATGAAGTCCGGTCCAATGCATGCCCTATGATAATAGGGAAGCACAAATATTGAAATGAGCACTAACTGCCACCTCCCTTATCCTTCCTCTGAACCGATGACCCCTAAACCCTCAAGAATGTTCCATCCAGCTCGGTGACAGGTGGCAAAGGTAATACCCTAAGCCGGCATTTAATAGCATCAATCTCTTCCTTGGACCGCTCAATAGTTTTACTCCAATCTTCCTTGCTAGACAGATACTTGTCCATCACTGACATGTAGGTGGTTGCATCATTAAGCTGGTGGCCAGTGACAACTCCTTCTGCATCTGGGGCATAAACTTCATGCCACCATTCCTTCAGTTGTTCCAAGCTCAGATATTTAGGAGCTATCTTCTTCCTACCTGTCACTATCTCAAAGAAGGAAATGCATCTGTCATATACTGCAGTAAGCTCACTGTCAATTGATTTCCTTTGTTTTCGTATCTTCTTCAGAGCCTTCTACCTAATTTGCAGAGCCTCAAACCACTCCCAAGGTTCATCCAATTTGGAGGAGGGAAGGATACCACCCTTAGCCAGTTGCTCTTTGCCATGTCCTATGATGACCCTCGATTTCTGCAGCAAAAAATCCATGTCTTCCTTATCCTGTGACAGTACATGCTCCAACAGCTCTTTGGCCCGGACTGCATCCTTCCCAACAGTAAGAATGTCCCTGATGGTATCATCTCCTTTCGTTTGCACACTCGCCAGCCAGTCTATTGCAGCTTGAGCTAAGGCTTTTAATTTCACAATTCCGGAGATGGTTTCCTTGGGCAGAAAATCGGGAGTAGCAGATGAAGAAGGATGGAGTGACTGCAAGGGTTTCATCACCTCCTCCAAACATTTCTTTAGTCTCTCATTCTCTCTCCTTAGCTCATGTTTGGTACGAGTTTCCTTCCTCAACCTGCCCACAATTACTGTGCTTGACCCTTCAAATTCTTCTATATCCTGTTCCATGGAAGCTGGTCCAAGATTGATAGTCTGAATATTGTAGTCCTGACCAGTGACTTCCTCTCTTGTTTTATCCACGGCAGGAGTGGCAATATGGACAACCCTGTTATGCGTTTCATCTCTTTCTACCCTTGAGATAACCTTTGCTGCCTTCTTTTTCTTTCCTTTACCAATCCTCAACAGCATTTCGTCCCAGTCCAAGGGGGTATCCTCAATAATCACTTATTTTTTCCTTGCAAGTTCCTTCTCTAGCCAATCTGGGGCTGCAAGGTCAATCTGGATTTCTTCCGTCATGATTTCTTCCAGCTCTTCCGTCGGTTTCTCCTCTTCCCCTGCTGCTACTTCACCCTCCCCCTTCTCAGGGAGCTGTTCACCTTGATCGGCTTCTTCAAGTTCTACCTCTGGATGTACCGGTGATGGAGTCTTAGCAGGGACATTTTCCTCCGGCTCAGGCGATCCGCGACCTTTGTCACTTTCCGGGGAGTTCTCATATTGTACCAAAGGAGAAGTATGCCGCTCCTCCTCTTCGACCTCCAGCTCTGTTGCTTCATTGAAGAGTGCTCCCTCCTTGAATGGTTCTGCCTCCCCGCTAGTTTCATGTCCTTCAGGATTTTCTGGTTCAAATATGCTCGGCGGAGGAGAAACAGACTTAGATGGCTCCTCAACTGGTAGCCCTGGGGGAGAATCCTTCTTCTGCACAGTATCTTTCAGAGAGGGAGTTCTGGATCTCCTGGTATAAACTTTTGTTTTCTCCCCTCCCGAGCTTTCCACATCAACAATAGGAGGCTCATCCCTTGATGCCTCTTGACCCTTCTTCTTCGAGGTCCTAGTTGTTCTGGTTTTCTTTGGTGGTGGAGGAACATCCTCCTCTTCAGCTTTTCTAGACTCCTCCTCATCAGAGGACTTGCTAAGCGTTAAGGTCTTCCACCTTCTCTTTCCCTTCGGCTTCCTTTTCGCTTCGGGTTCTCCTTCCTTAGGACCTCTGACCTTGATCTTGAAAGGGGAGCTCTTCACTGTTTTCCCTTTGGGGTCATCTTCCCCGGATTCCTCAGAAGTCGACATGGGATTGAGGTCTCCCATCAAGTTGAAGGTGCAAGTTACCTTCGCATTCTCCAGCTCCTAGATCTTATGCTTAAGCCAAGAAAGGGTGAATTTCATCGCCGGGGCCATTAGGTCCTCCAATTCTATAACCTCATCCTCATTCCAGTTATTATCCCCGGTTGTCTTGTCTTTCACTGCTTCATAGGCATGGTCCTGTATCAAATTTTCGTCATCATCCAGTTGATCCGGGATCAACTTGACATTGTATTATCTGACTACCTCCACAGGGAGTCTGGAGTATCTCTTCTTTTTGGCCTCAAGGTCGTCTTTGATATTGACCCAATAATCTTCCAGGTCATCCTTATGCCTGTACTCCCTAGTAGCTCTCCTCTGCGCTTCTCCTGTTATGTCAAAGTTCATCCTTTTGGAATGGAAGGAGAAACTATACGCTGCCAATTCTTCCCCTGCAGTATGGGCTGATTGAATAGAGGGGCACATTTCTGCCACTCCAATTCCAAGAGGGAAATCCCCACCAAAGCCTATCTTGTGCTTTTCCCTTTTCACAACGGCATCAAATTCACAGATTTGTCTCACAACCTCCAACAAAACAAGGTGATCAGTAGGGTACCGAGGCAACCTGTAAGGGGCAACCAGGTATCCATCAATTCTGAGGTAGGTGAAGGTGGGGAACTAGATGAACCAGGCTCCATAGTTCTTTACTAACCCCTTGGCTCCGTCGGACAACCTCATGTGCTCAGCATTCTGTAGCATCTGGGTGATATGCATTGTGAACGCATCGTTAGCCCTTTTGTAATCCTTATGCCCGAGATGCAATTCTGGATAGACCTCGTAGATTATATCCTGTCCAAGCGTCCCTCGTGGGTTCAGACCCTTGTATGGGTAGGCTATGGCTAGCACATACATGATATAAGAAGACATAGTAAACTTCTTGGCCTCCAGGATATTCCTTAATTGCCTGTCAATTTCGGCACTGATGAGCCCTGCCCAGTGATAATTGGTCCCTTGTTCGATCTTGGTTATCACGTGGACCATCCAACTTTCTAACACCCCGGCAGTCCTCAAACTAGCCACTCTGCTCAAGAAGGTGATAGCATCATATACATCTGATCTGAACTTAACCCTGTGCAACTGCTTGGGAAAATTTGAATAATGGGACTTGGGTTTCTCCAGCCATGAGTTGACTATCTGCTGAGCCTTGATGTGCTCATTCTCATAATATGTCTTCGCTGTTTCTATATTCAGAGCACACACAGAAGGTAAGTCAGGCATGCTGAAGGCTTGTGCAATAGAGGCCGGACTAAAGTTGGCCAAGACCCTTCCCTCGATGCAAACCACCCTCTGTGTATCGAAGTCATATTGTCTGGCGCACTCGAGAATTAGCTCATAGCACTGGACCGCCGGAGGGAAGCCTGCCACATGCACCAGTCCGGAGTTCATCATTCCCTGCCTCAGGGCTAACAGATCCTTCTCAGCCGTCCGCTGCTTGAACTCCTCATACCCCCAGGCCCCAACATTGGTATCAGATACTTCGGTCCACAGAGAAGACACCTTGCTCTCGGGAAGCTGACCCTTCATATCTAGTCATAACCGTTCTGCCTCAAAGATGGATGACCCTCCTGTGCCACCCTTAGACTTCCCAGCATCAGCTTTACTTGATTCGGCCTGCACATCCTAAAATCATCATTAGTATTCAATTGTTGTTCATATTTCAATCCAAAAGGTTAGCATAAATCATATAAATCAACTAAAATCCATCACTACTGCTAATCCTTTGAAGATCCGGAAAAACAAAGCAGTCCGGGAAAATATCGCCATCCGGGAAAATACCGTCGGGGCGGAATTTTGGAAAAATCTGACCCAGACGGATTCCTGTTGCCAAAGCATCATTAGTCAAATGGATCATTAGTACAGATGAAATATCAAAAGATAATCATGGAATTCACTCATTGGCAGCAAGAAATAAGCATTTAACAATCACTCCATTAATCCTATCATCGAAACATCAATGGGGACGAAGCCAGACAGGAAAACCGGGGAAATCCGAATGGGACGGATTTTCGCGGACAGCTCAAAATGCTCCGGAAATTACCCCGGCCTGCGGAATAAGCCCAAACCGGGAAAATCCGGAAGTGAGGAAATTTCGCGACGACCTCGGAAACCCGATAAACGATGAAATGCGAACCAAAGGCCAAATGATCACGGGATCAATTTCACCTGAGTTCTAATGGTCTCAAGACCGACGACAATCAACAAAATTCAGAGCGCAAAGGATCCCAAAGTCTCAGAAGCCTGCAAAGGACAAATTCCCATGCCAAAACAACGATGCCCTAATCTGGACGAATAACCCACCCGCCATTAAAACCAGGGGAAACCTTAAGGTTCAAAATATCGGCTAAGGATTCACCTAAGGCATCTGAATCTTCACAGGATGAGGCCAACGTGATACAAGGACAAGATGGACAAATCGTCCCAAATCCGCCATTCTAGGCCGAGCACCAAGAAAACCCTAACTTTGTCGATAGCAAATTTCACACTAAAAAAGGGCAAGCAATCTAACCCAGAACACCGTCTAAAGGATACACACGCCATTTTATGGATAAAAGGAGCTCATAGGGCACGGGGAATAGGGTTCTTCAACAAAACGGGTTAAATCCAAATTCTATAAATACAGGATCAAGATCAAGCAAGGGCCGACCTAAAATTATCATCAATCAGCACAGAAACACTCAATCATCAAGCAAAATAAAAGGAAGGGGCCAACGACAACCTACCATGGATCAAAGCGGATGAAATTCGAGCTAGAGGAAGAAACCACGAAACAAGCGCGTCCTCAGCACCATAAACTTTAACCAACAGGGCTCCAACCAAAACGCACGCAAATAATCCAAGTCAATCCTCAAAGCACAAATGAGAATTTTTGATCGCCCGAGCAAAAATGAGTGAACAATGAAGTCGGAATGACATTAAAACTGCCCTAAATCCACCATATACTCGTCTGAGCGAATGTACCTTTGTCATTAATGCACGACAAGACATTTCTGACAAATCTGGAAACTCGAGCCCAAAACGGAATTTCGGAAAATCTAGGAATACGCAGAAATCCGAATGGACAGGAATTTCGCGGAAATGCAGAAATCGGGGACATGGCGAAGTTCAGAACTTTGGCCAAGTCCGGGAAAATCCACCCGGAACGGATAATCCCGGAATCAAGCAGAAATCTGGAATCAGAGAATCCAGCCAGGAATGGACAACGAACCAGGGCCCGGGAAAATCCGCCGGAGCTGGAAAATCCCGAAACCAGGTGAAAACCCGGAGTTTGCTAAAAACTCAATTTCAATCAATTCAAGCCTCAGGGAAAGGTCAAGGCTAGCAAGACCAACATGTCAAAACCTTAAAATGATAAATCCAATGAAACCAAAGGTTAAAAGACATCTGAAAAGAGGGTCCCTACTCCAAGTGGGGCGTGTGTGCAAAAACTGCACAACAAATGGCGACTCTGCTGGGGAAATGCCCCTGAACATTTCGATGACAAACTGGAATCAAGAACCCAGAACTCATGGTTTCAACTCAGATACCTAGCCACCATCCTAAGTTAAAACAAAGAAACTCCCAACCATTCAAACATTCCTATACTCGGGTCTAAGTGTGTGTACATGCATTTATTACCTACCTTTAGTTGCAAGAAGAACCAGACTTGGTATGAACAGGCTACGTAAAGATTCTTACTCTAAGAGTGACCTTGATAAAGCCTCACTGCCAGTCAAGCGTCCATAGCCCTGGCGAGGTTATCGCTGTGATCCTCCTGAACATAGCTCTACTGCCAGCCAGGCATTTATAGCCCCGGTAGAGATATTCAGATCCCCCTGATAAGTTGAAGTCAAACCTCATGATTTTCAATATATTCTTTCTTTTTATTTTGCTGATATTTCTTTTCTTTTCACTCACTTCATTCAACCTGTGAACAGTGAAGTCCACACCCAGGGCTGAGAACCACAGTGGCACTAGAGCAGAAAAGGATTTTTCACCTATTCAGACCTTATAAGGATCTTTTACAACTTCAGGTATATTAAGGATTAAAAGTATAAGACCCCCATATATTCCTGTTCAGACTGACTAGAAAACCTTTGCTTCAGCGTAAAGAGAAATGACAGAAGGTAAAGAATTCACACCAGGGTGTCCTGGAAGGATGATTGGAGTTTGTAAGGGAAATACCAAGAACATTAGTCCTGCTTTATCATCATTGCCATACAGATGCACCCAAAGATTCCCAAAAGGAAAGGAACCAAGAGCAAGAGCAACGCAAACCAAAACAAACAAACCAAAGCAAACCCACCCAAACCAAACCAAAGCAAGCAAACCGAAAGGGAAACCTACTCTAACCAAACAACAAGCAAAACAACCTAAACTAACTATGTACAGAGTAGGGAGCTGCAAACAGCTCAGGACTGGAAATAATGTTTCAGGTACTGCCCATTGACAGGCAGTGGGATATCCTCTCCCGTGAGAGTCTTCAGACGGAAGGCATTATCTCCAAGTATTTCGGCAATCTGATACGGGCCAAGCCACAATTTATCGAATTTTCCATGATTCCCTTTCTGATCATGAGGTTTATCCTAGTATAGGACAAGGTCAGAAATCCTGAAGACTTTGACTTTAGCCCTCCTATCAAACCATCTCTTGACTACCCCCTAATGTTTGGAAAAATTCTCAAGGGCATTGTCACGTTTCTCTTCAAGGTGCAGCAGTTCTGTTAACCTAGCCTCCCTTCTGTCCCCTTCATCATAAAACTGATTTATAAACTGTAGAGTTGGGATCTTGAGTTGGATAGGGAAAACTGGTTCCAGACCGTACACTAAATGATAAGGAGATGTACCAATGGAGGACTTAACTCTGGTACGATCTGCCCAAAGAGCAAACCGAAGCTGGGTGTGCCAATCTTTTGGGTTCCTCTCTAACAATTTGCGGATGACAGTCAACAGGTTCTTATTAGAGGATTCTGCTAAGCCATTTCCCTGGGGGTAATAATTAGAAGCAAACTTCACTATAATGCCATGATCAAAAGCCCAGTTTGAGAATTTCAAAGATGCGAAGGCAGGACCATTATCACAAACAACAGCAATAGGACATCCAAACCGATTAAGAATGGCTGACTCTAAGAAATCAATCACTACATCTAATTTGCATTGTCTACAATCAAAAGCTTCAGTCCACCTTGTAAAGTAATCAGTGATAGTAAGAATGTACCTGTGTCCCACAGAAGATGGTGGGTTGATGGGTCCTATAAAATCCATACCCCATTGAGCAAAAGGTCTTACCTCGGTGACCGGTTGGAGCAGGAGTGCTGCACACCTTTCTCTTGTTGCTGCAGTCTGGCAAATGTGACAGATCCGTACATGTTGATGAACATCCTTGAACAATGTAGGCCAATAATACCCTGCCCTCAAAATCTGATTTGCAGTAGCAATTGTTGAACCATGACCAGTACCATACTTCTCATGGAACTCATTCATCACTCTCTCAGCTTCCTATTTCCCAAGACACCTTAAATAAATACCTTCATGATTCTTCTTATACAAAACAGCTCCTTTCAACATGAAACCGTCACTTTTTAACCTTAAGGCTCGCCTCTGTATTGCATTAAGGTGAGCTGGAGGTCGTTGATTCAACAGGTAATACACTATATCATCATACCAGCCATCTGGGGAAACCTCTTCAACATTATAGTTCTGAACAGATATTTCAGGGCCTATCTCTGCCATAATCTGGGTGAGTCATTGCCCTCTTACCAGCTTCATAGGCTGGATCTCAATGTCATACTCTTGTAACATGGTCACCCATTTAGCTCTGCGCTCCCCTAATTCGTTCTGTATCAGGAGTAACTTAACTGCGGAATCAGAAACAATTGCAAACACCTTATTTATGAGGATATAATGCCTAAATTTCTTTACTGCTCGAACAAGGGCATATGCTTGCTTCTCCACACTTGGGTATTTCAACTCGGCATCCTTTAATGGTGCACTCATGAAAGCAATGGGATGCTCATTCCCCTCGTCAGACTTTTGAGTCAGCATTCTAGCACATGAATGGTCTGAAGCAAAGGAATAGATGTAAAAGGGTTTGCTATAATCTGGGCTCACCAATACTGGAGCGTCAGCAATGGCTCTCTTAATCTCTGCAAAGGCCTCCTTTGCTTCTGTAGTCCATTCGATCTTGGCATCTTGTTTCAACATGGCATTCAATGGCTTCACAATTTCAGCAAATCCAATGATGAATTTTCTGACAAAATTAATCTTACCAAAGAAGGACTTCATCTCCTTTTTGCTGGCAGGCGGCTGAATTTTTAGGATGGCCTCCACTCTCTCCGGATCTATAGCAATTCCTTTCTCTGATATCACATGCCCTAACAGCTTTCCTTCTGTTACCCCAAAGACACTTCTTGGGATTCAACGATATGCCAAATTCTCTGCATTTTTGGAACACTTTGTGCAGATCTGAGATATGATCCCCTCTGTGTTTGGAGAAAACAGTTAGATCATCCATGTAAATGATGATGCATTTGCCTATAATATCCTTAAAGGCAATATCCATAGCCCTTTGGAATGTAGCTCCTGCATTTATGAGACCAAAAGGCATCCTCCTGTAGGCGAAGGTACCCCACTTAGTCATAAAAGCAGTCTTGTGTCTGTCCTCATAATGGACCATCACTTGATTGTATCCTGAATAACTGTCTAGAAAGGATATCATCTGGGAACCGTTGACCACTTGTAGCACCTCATCCAAAGAGGGAACTGGATAATTATCTTTTTCTGACGATCTATTTAGATTTCTGAAATCAACGCAGAGCCTAATTTCTCCATTCTTCTTTCTCACTGGAACCAAATTTGCTACCCAGGTTGAATGTCTGACAGGAAATATGATTCTGGCAGACAGCAATTTTTGGACTTCTTTTTGTATTAGTGGTTCTAGTAATGCATTGATAGGTCTCTGTCTCTGTCTGAAAGGCTTGGCATCTGGCTTCAGGGGTATAGTATGAGTTATGATGGATGTATCATAAGTCTTCAAGTCCTCATAACTCCAGGCTACTATATCTGGAAAGTCGTGTAAGGCTTTGATTATATCGTGTCTTTCTTCTAGAGTGCATACCCTTCCAATGAAAATATTCTTAATATTATCCTCAGTTCCCACATTGTGTCACACTATCCACTGATGGACTCCTTCTTGGACTCTTGTTCCTGACCCCTAATCTTATCCATATCAAAAATTCGTTCCAACTACACCATTCCCCTGGGAAGTGTTTGATTTCAGATTCAACACACCTTCTAAATCCAGTTCCGCTTCCTGAGGCTCTGTTTCATCAATGATCTGTGAAGCAAAAACGTCTGTATTTGTGATGAAGTCTAGAATGTACTTATCATCTTCAAATACCTGGAAGTTGGTAACATTATCTGGAACCGATGGCATAGGGGTCAATTCTACAGTGAATTTCTTCAATCCTGACAGAGATAGAGGCTGCAAAGTACTTGCTGCTTGAGCCAGAGAGTCAACAGTTTGATTCTTCTTCCGTGGGATCAGTTGGATATTAAAAGCGTCAAATCCCTCAATGAGGTCCCACACTCTATGTCTATAATTGGTCATTCTCCTATCATGGCATGAATATTGCTTTCTTACTTGTTTGACTACTAACTCAGAATCACCAAAAACTTGCAGAACCTTAACCTTCTTCTTAAGTGCCATAAGGAGTCCGTGAATTAATGCTTTGTATTTTGCTACATTATTTGTGCAATGAAATTGGAGCCTATGGGCTGCAAAGAAATTCTTACCCTTTGGGCTGATCAACTCAAACCCTGTTCCAGCACCATGCTTGGATTTGGATCCATCAAATCTGAGAGTCCAGCACTCAGCAGTGGTAATCTTCTTTATTACATCCTTTGGCTCAATACTATTGCGTGATTCTTTAGGCAATACAGGCATCTTGCTTTCACACTCTTCCTGAGGATTCTGCTTGTCTGTCTTAACTGCCTAGGTTTGACTCATGCATTTATGTACTTGTTCTACTGTTGTTTGGCATAAACAACACTCCAACTCCGAATGGGAAGCATTATGAACTCTACACCAATTAGGTAAGAGTAATTCCTCAAAGCGTGTCCTTCTCCCTAGGTGGGTTTGATTCTCCATACACTGCTTGATGACTTCCTGGAAACTGTCCAACAGACTGATCTGATTATCTTCAGGTTCCTTTTCTTCCTGAACTGACTCCATCAAAACAGTAACAAGGCTAGATCCTGTTTCTGCATCAATAGGCATTGTGTGCAGCATCAATATCTCCTCTACATCTGATTCTTCATATTGAGCCGATAGCAGGTAATTTCCCATTCCAACTTCTGATATCAATACTTCTGTTGAAGTCTTTTGGTATTCTGTAATTATGTACTTCATTCTGGGCTCTCTCTCGATCCTGATCTGATTAGGCACTCCTTTCCAGGGAAGCCACATGTGAGAGTGATCAGTAGACACATAACCATTCAAAGCCTTCGTAAAATCTCTTCCTAGAATCAAACCATACGTATCAGGAATATCAGCTACCTGAATATTGATAACCTGCTGAATCCTTGGATCAGAGGCTATCTGCATTTGGATCATGTTTAACTCTCCCACCACATTTACTTCAGTTCTATCTAACTGAGTTACCTTCTTCTGAGAATCAGCAGGTGTAATTCCTAGAGCTCTACAAACTCCAAAGGGCATCACATTGGTGGAAGCACCAGAATCTAACAAGCAGTTATGCAAATTCTTACCGAATATACGAACAGAGATCAGGAATGGTGGGGTTTCTGTTTTCCCTTGGAACAAGGTAGGCTGAGTATCTACTTGAGCCACTTGAGTCTTATCCTTTTCTTTTCCTTTATCTTCAGGGGGTATGTTAGTCCTATTTTGGGTCTGATTTTGTGCGCTCACAGACTAAGAACTGGAAGTTTGGCCGACATGTTCACCAGAAGACTTATCCAATAACTTTGAATTTGCATCATAGGTACCTAAGACAGCCTTTCTAATTGTAGGGAACCTTAACAACTCAAACAAAGAAAGGTTTACCTTTAATTTCTTGAACTCCTCTGCAACATATGAAACCATCTGCTCCTCACTCATATCAGTAGAGACTTCCTTAGATGATTCCTCCACCTTATCCTTGCCAGCTTGAACAACCTTTTCCTTCTGTGGGTCGGTTTGAGCCTGTATCTCCTTTGAGAGATACTGCTTGGAGACATGTGGATAAGACGGGTTGTTACTAGCATTAAGATCTAGAGGAGTACTGAAGTTGTTGGGAGGAATGGAAGTGGTGAAAGGTCCTCCAGGCTGTGGACGTCTATGAGGCATATCTCTCAATCCTTGTCTCTGAAACATCTGAACTTTCTCAACATAAGCTTCCTCCTGATCAAGAGGGCCATTGTCATTCATTGTATCTTCATTAAACAACCGAGCTACTTCATCTCCATTACAAATCTGATCTGTTTCGACTTCCAGGGAATCAGGTTCTTCTGGTACATTTTCCTTGCTGGCTGGAAAAGGAGCATGATTTAACACCAGCACAGGAGAATCATAGGAGTTGGAAGGAACAATCTCCTGTCCATTCACATTGTTCTCTACCTCATACTGAAAAATAGAGGCAGCAGTTTGGAACTCTGGACATTCCAATTCTAAATGCTGACTTGTCTTATGAAGCCTGCACCATCCTGATAGGGCTGCTTCAGCCAGATATACACCGTTAGGAGGTTTGTCTTGACTGACCGACTGGTTTGCAGATTGGTTGACAACTTGATTAGTTGGCTGATCTAATGGGGTCGGGACTCCTCCATTGTTAGGTCCTGTATTCCAGGTTCTATTCTGCCCTTGTGATTGCCTCTTATCAAATCCAGATCCACTACCTTGACTTCTATCAAAATTTTGCCTCCTTTCATTATTGAACCCTCTATCATTGTTGTAACCCCTATCCTGGTTATATCCCCTGTCATTATAGAATCCTTTGTCATTACGCTGTCCCCTGTCAAAGTTCTGACCTTGTGAAAACTCTCTGTTCTGATTGGACTGCATGCCTTTCTGAGCAGCTTGTAACTGACTATTTTGATTCCTGAGGTAAATCACCTCTAGGTTTAGCTTCTTTATCTGCTCAGCCATTTCATCAATCCTTTCTTTATTCGAGTCTACAAAAGGGGGCCGGTTTGGGTTACTCTGAGAAGGGACAGACATTGTAGCAGATCCCATAAATTGATGTAATACTTCAGAATTTTGTAGATAAGCAGGGAAACTATTTAGCTACAGCTGATACATGGGTTGATTAACCTGCTGTTGTGGGAAGTTCGTCATAGGGGAGACTTGGCTCATGGGGTGACCAGGGTGTGGTACCATAGGTAATTGAGGAACTGGGTTCATGATTGGAGTATGATTGGTAAGTGCTTGATTTACTGCCTGAATCTGGTTGGGATGTGCAACTGGTCCCAGAGAAGGTAATGGCCCAGTTAGGTGTTGTCTCAGATCTGTACTAAACTTGACAGCCTCTATATAGGCATCAGTTAGGGTTCCTGGGGGATTCGGTCTCCATTTCAGAAAGGTTGCTGTTAAGCTATCTAGAGCTTCATAATAGACTCCCAGGGCAGTATCATCATCTAAAACATATGGGTCTTGCAATCTGGTATATGCACGGTGAAACCTATTATTGAAACTGGATATTGGCTCGTTGACCTCTCTCTTGACTTTGATGAATTGCAAGTATAACTCGTTGGCACTAATGGGTATTCAGAACTTCTATAAAAAGGCAGTTTCAAGATCATTCCAATTGAGAATTGAACCAGCAGGGAGATGGTTGTACCAGTAAAAGGCTTCTTCTATTAGTGAGAAAGGAAACAACCTACAGGCGACAACCTCATGGACAATCCCTCTGTCTTTGAGACAAGTTTGGAAAATCCTCACATGTTCTTCTGCAGTCCTATTTGGGTCATTGGCATGGAATTTTGAACAGAAATGCTCAGAGTTTTTGGGCATTACATTGTAAGCCTGGAAGAACAATGGTGATGGATTATTAGCGAGGAAAGCCATTGGTAGAAGTGGGGGAGGTGGTTGTGGTTGGTTAACGACAAGCTGAGGTTGTTGAATGGGAACCGCTTCAGAAATGGGTATGGCTTCAGCCTCAGGATGCGAAGATATGGATGATGCGGGTGAAGGGATGGGTGATGATGATTCTCCCCTTTCTCGAGTCCTTCTTGACCTAGTGGGGAACTGTAGCTCCTCTAAATCTTCCTCTCCTGTGGTGGATCTGGTATTTCTCCTAAACCTTTCTGGAGAGATGGCATTCAAAAAGCGATCCAGTCTGCTCATTCAGGCCCTCCTTCTAATGCCAATCTGTTGATGGTGTTTTCTGCACAGCAACAACTCAGACAGAATATAATATTCTATCTCTCTTGAAAGGTAATATTCAATAATAAGTTATCAAGAATCACCCCAAGGTCTCTCGGGTGTTAGGTCATAACAGTGCATAAACAGCTCAGATAAAATGTGAAATGTTGGTAATCACAATCGGACCTTGCTACAAGCAAACTGTATCTTTCAACTTATTAGATCTGACAATATGATGATCTCAAATCCTAAATCTCACCAGATAATAAAGAAACAACAAAAGATAGGGATGCAAGGAAGTGATAAGATCAAACTACTACTAGGATAAGCTATGTCAATGACATATATCTGGAATGGACCTATTTCAAATAACCAGTTCTTGTTCGACCCACAATGCAATCTTACAAGAACGGTGCAATCTTCTAAGGAATACAGATTTTCAAATCATAGACATTCATCTACAATCGAACTTAAGCACATTGAATATACGGTCCAGGTTGACTTTACCAGCCTACTACAATCAGATAGTTACTGGGAGTATAGACCAGAGATAGCTACAAACATTCCAAATATGAAATCATAAACATCATTTATCAAATTGAAACTAATTTATTTCTGGATACTAAACCCTAAATCTTCAAACAATTTAAAAGATAGAACAAAGGAACCATGCAAGATGGAATAACACAAGAGATTGCACCAGGAAAACCACAATGTCTTCAATTATATTAATCACCAAAATGCTGCAACAATTCGACTATTCTGATACAATATTTACTTCAAGAAAATCAAAATACTCTAACTCTTGCCCTTTAATTTCTAATGTCTTCTTGCTAATTTCTAACCCTTTACAATGAGGCAAGAATGCCTATTAATAGCAAATCCCAAGGTACGTCGGCCCAGCCAAACATTTTTACAAAATAAAGAAAACCGCCCCAAAACAGGTTGGCCAAGGAAGGAAAATTAAACCAAGGCACACATTAAATGCCCTCCACCATCAAGGTCAGCCTTGACACAATCCCCAATGAAGTCCGGTCCAATGCATGCCCTATGATAATAGGGAAGCACAAATATTGAAATGAGCACTAACTGCCACCTCCCTTATCCTTCCTCTGAACCAATGACCCCTGAACCCTCAATAATGTTCCATCCAGCTCGGTGACAGGTGGCAAAGGTAATACCCTAAGCCGGCATTTAATAGCATCAATCTCTTCCTTGGACCGCTCAACAGTTTTACTCCAATCTTCCTTGCTGGACAAATACTTGTCCATCACTGCCATGTAGGTGGCTGCATCATCAAGCTGGTGGCCGGTGACAACTCCTTCTGCATCTGGAGAATAAACTTCATGCCACCATTCCTTCAGTTGTTCCAAGCTCAGATATTTAGGAGCTATCTTCTTCCTACCTGTCACTATCTCAAAGAAGGCAATGCATCTGTCATATACTGCAGTAAGCTCACTGTCAATTGATTTCCTTTGTTTCTGTATCTTCTTCAGAGCCTTCTGCCTAATTTGCAGAGCCTCAAACCACTCCCAAGGTTCATCCAATTTGGAGGAGGGAAGGATACCACCCTTAGCCAGTTGCTCTTTGCCATGTCCTATGATGACCCTCGATTTCTGCATTAAAAGATCCATGTCTTCCTTATCCTGTGACAGTACATGCTCCAACAGCTCTTTGGCCCGGACTGCGTCCTTCCCAACAGACAGAATGTCCTTGATGGTATCATCTCCTTTCGTTTGCACACTCACTAGCCAGTCTATTGCAGCTTGAGCTGAGGCTTTTAATTTCTCAATTCCGGAGATGGTTTCCTTGGGCAGAAAATCGGGAGTAGCAGATGAAGAAGGATGGAGTGACTGCAAGGGTTTCATCACCTCCTCCAAACATTTCTTTAGTCTCTCATTCTCTCTCCTTAGCTCATGTTTGGTACGAGTTTCCTTCCTCAACCTGCCCACAATTACTGCACTTGACCCTTCAAATTCTTCTATATCCTATTCCATGGAAGCCGGTCCAAGGTTGATAGTCTGAATATTGTAGTCCTGACCACTGACTTCCTCTCTTGTTTTATCCGCGGCAGGAGTGGCAATATGGACAACCCTGTTATGCGTTTCATCTCTTTCTACCCTTGAGATCACCTTTGCTGCCTTCTTTTTCTTTTCTTTACCGATCCTCGACAGCATTTCGTCCCAGTCCAAGGGGGTATCCTCAATAATCACTTGTTTTTTCCTTGCAAGTTCCTTCTCTAGCCAATCTGGGGCTGCAAGGTCAATCCGGATTTCTTCCGTCATGATTTCTTCCAGCTCTTCCGTCAGTTTCTCCTCTTCCCCTGCTGCTACTTCACCCTCCCCCTTCTCAGGGAGTTGTTCACCTTGATTGGCTTTTTCAAGTTCTACCTCCAGATGTACCGGTGATGGAGTCTTAGCAGGGATATTTTCCTTCTGCTCAGGCGATCCGCGGCCTTTGTCACTTTCTGGGGAGTTCTCATATTATAACAAAGGAGAAGTATGCCGCTCCTCCTCTTCGACCTCCAGCTCTGTTGCTTCATTCAAGAGTGCTCCCTCCTTGAATGGTTCTGCCTCCTCGCTAGTTTCATGTCCTTCAGGATTTTCCAGTTCAAATATGCTCGGCGGAGGAGAAACAGACTTAGATGGCTCCTCAGCTGGTCGCCCTGGGGGAGAATCCTTCTTCTGCACAGTATCTTTCGGAGAGGGAGTTCTGGATCTCCTGGTATAAACTTTTGTTTTCTCCCCTCCCGAACTTTCCACATCAACAATAGGAGGCTCATCCCTTGATGCCTCTTGACCCTTCTTCTTCGAGGTCCTAGTTGTTCTGGTTTTCTTTGGTGGTGGAGGAACATCCTCCTCTTCAGCTTTTCCAGACTCCTCCTCATCAGAGGACTTACTAAGCGTTAAGGTCTTCCACCTTCTCTTTCCCTTCGACTTCCTTTTCACTTCGGGTTCTCCTTCCTTAGGACCTCTGACCTTGATCTTGAAAGGGGAGCTCTTCACTGTTTTCCCTTTGGGGTCATCTTCCCCGGATTCCTCAGAAGTCTTCATGGGATTGAGGTCTCTCATCAAGTTGAAGGTGCAAGTTACCTTCGCATTCTCCAGCTCCCAGATCTTATGCTTAAGCCAAGAAAGGGTGAATTTCATCACTGGGTCCATTAGGTCCTCCAATTCTGTAACCTCGTCCTCATTCCAGTTAATATCCCTGGCTGGCTTTTCTTTCACTGCTTCATAGGCATGGTCCTGTATCAAATTTTTGTCATCCTCTAGTTGATCTGGGATCAACTTGACATTGTATTGTCTGACTGCCTCCACAGGGAGTCTGGAGTATCTCTTCTTTTTGGCCTCAAGGTCGTCTTTGATATTGACCCAATAATCTTCCAGGTCATCCTTATGCCTGTACTCCCTAGTAGCTCTCCTCTGCGCTTCTCCTGTTATGTCAAAGTTCATCCTTTTGGAATGGAAGGAGAAACTGTATGCTGCCAGTTCTTCCCCTGCAGTATGGGCTGATTGAATAGAGGGGCACATTTCTGCCACTCCAATTCCAAGAGGGAAATCCCCACCAAAGCTTGTCTTGTGCTTTTCCCTTTTCACAACGGCATCAAATTCACAGATCTGCCTCACAACCTCCAACAAAACAAGGTGATCAGTAGGGTACCGAGGCAACCTGTAAGGGGCAACCGTGTATCCATCAATTCTGAGGTAGGTGAAGGTGGGGAACTGGATGAACCAGGCTCCGTAGTTCTTTACTAACCCCTTGGCTCCGTCGGACAACCTCATGTGCTCAGCATTCTGTAGCATCTGGGTGATATGCATTGTGAACGCATCGTTAGCCCTTTTGTAATCCTTATGCCCGAGATGCAATTCTGGATAGACCTCCTAGATTATATCCTGTCCAAGCGTCCCTCGTGGGTTCAGACCCTTGTATGGGTAGGATATGGCTTGCACATACATGATATAAGAAGACATAGTAAACTTCTTGGCCTCTAGGACATTCCTTAATTGCCTGTCAATTTCGGCACTGATGAGCCCTGCCCAGTGATAATTGGTCCCTTGTTCGATCTTGGTTATCACGTGGACCATCCAACTTTCTAACACCCCGACAGTCCTCAAACCAGCCACTTTGCTCAAGAAGGTGATAGCATCATATACATCTGATCTGAACTTAACCCTGTGCAACTGCTTGGGCAACTTTGAATAATGGGACTTGGGTTTCTCCAGCCACGAGTTGACTATCTACTGAGCCTTGATGTGCTCATTCTCATAATATGTCTTTGCTGTTTCTATATTCAGAGCACACACAGAAGGTAAGTCAGGCATGCTGAAGGCTTGTGCAATAGAGGTCGGACTGAAGTTGGCCAAGACCCTTCCCTCGGTGCTAACCACCCTCTGTGTATCGAAGTCATACTGTCTGGAACACTCGAGAATTAGCTCATAGCACTGGACCGCCGGAGGGAAGCCTGCCACATGCACCAGTCCGGAGTTCATCATTCCCTGCCTCAGGGCTGACAGATCCTTCTCAGTCGTCCGCTGCTTGAACTCCTCATACCTCCAGGCCCCAACATTGGTATCAGATACTTCAGCCCACAGAGAAGACACCTTGCTCTCGGGAAGCTGACCCTTCATATCTAGTCATAACCGTTCTGCCTCAGAGATGGATGACCCTCCTGTGCCACCCTTAGACTTCCCAGCATCAGCTTTACTTGATTCGGCCCGCACATCCAAAAATCATCATTAGTATTCAATTGTTGTTCATATTTCAATCCAAAAGGTTAGCATAAATCATATAAATCAACTAAAATCCATCACTACTGCTAATCCTTTGAAGATCCAGAAAAACAAAGCAATCCGGGAAAATATCGCCATCTGGAAAAATACCGTCGGGGCGAAATTTCAGAAAAATCCGACCCAGACGGATTCCTGTTGCCAAAGCATCATTAGTCAAATGGATCGTTAGTACGGATGAAAGATCAAAAGATAATCATGGAATTCACTCATTGGCAGCAAGAAATAAGCATTTAACAATCACTCCATTAATCCTATCATCGAAACATCAATGGGAACGAAGCCAGACAGGAAAACTGGGGAAATCCGGATTCGACGGATTTTCGCGAACAGCTCAAAATGCTCCAGAAATTACCCCGGCCAGCGGAATAAGCCCAAACCGGGAAAATCCGGAAGTGAGGAAATTCCGCGATGACCTCGAAAACCCGATAAACGATGAAATGCGAACCAAAGGCCAAATGATCACAGGATCAATTTCACCTGAGTTCTAATGGTCTCAAGACCGACGACAATCAACAAAATTCAGAGCGCAAAGGATCTCAAAGTCTCAGAAGCCTGCAAAGGACAAATTCCCATGCCAAAACAACGATGCCCTAATCTGGACGAATAACCCACCCGCCATTAAAACCAGGGGAAACCTTAAGGTTTAAAATATCGGCTAAGGATTCACCTAAGGCATCCGAATCTTCACAAGATGAGGCCAGCGTGATATAAGGAAAAGACGAACAAATCGTCCCAAATCCGCCATTCTAGGCCGAGCACCAAGAAAACCCTAACTTTGCTGATAGCAAATTTTGCACTAAAAAAGGGCAAGCAATCTAACCCAGAACACCGTCTAAAGGATACACATGCCATTTTATGGATAAAAGGAGCTCATAGGGCACGGGGAATAGGGTTCTTCAACAAAACGGGTCAAATCCAAATTCTATAAATACGGGATCAAGATCAAGCAAGGGCCGACCCAAAATTATCATCAATCAGCACAGAAACACTCAATCATCAAGCAAAATAAAAGGAAGGGGCCATCGACAACCTACCATGGATCAAAGCGGATGAAATTCGAGCTAGAGGAAGAAACTACGAAACAAGCGCGTCCTCAGTAACATAAACTTTAACCAACAGGGCTCCAACCAAAACGCACGCAAACAATCCAAGTCAATCCTCAAAGCACAAATGAGAATTTTTGATTGCCCGAGCAAAAACGAGTGAACAATGAAGTCAGAATGACATTAAAACTGCCCTAAATCCGCCATATACTCATCTGAGCGAAGGTACCTTAGTCATTAATGCGCGACAAGACATTTCTGACAAATCTGGAAACCCGAGCCCAAAACGGAATTTCAGAAAATCTGGGAATACGCGGAAATCCGAATGGACAGGAATTTCGTGGAAATGCAGAAACTGGGGACATGGCGAAGTTTGAAACTTTTGCCAAGTCCGGGAAAATCCACCCAGAACGGATAATCCCGGAATCAAGCAGAAATCCAGAATCGGAGAATCCAGCTAGGAACGAACAATGAACCAGGGCTCGGGAAAATCTGTCGGAGCTGGAAAATCCCGGAACCAGGTGAAAACCCAGAGTTTGCTAAAAACTCAATTTCAATCAATTCAAGCCTCAGGGCAAGGTCAAGGCTAGCAAGACCAACATGTCAAAACCTTAAAATGTTAAATCCAATGAAACCAAAGGTTAAAAGACATCCGAAAAGAGGGTCCCTACTCCAAGTGGGGCGTGTGTGCAAAAACTGCACAACAGGTAGACACTTGCATTTCACACATTAGACGAGGAATTTTTCTCTTCCAATAATTTATATCTTCTTTATGGATTTCTTTAGATGATAGCCATCTATAAGTGATTCAAGGCACAAATATATTAACGAGATTTAACAAAAATATACAGTATATTACATAACAAGTAAAATAAATGGCAATTATAAGATGTATACAACAAATTGAACAAATCTCGCTACTTACTTCATGTATTTTCCAAGATCATTTATAACTTGTTTGACATTGTTGTCAAAGTTGTCTGGGAGAGATAGAGGTAGAACATACTGCAACAATTATAAAATGATCTTTTCATTATTTTTCCAAAAGTAGTAAACACAATACACTGAAAAGTACATGCATTATACAAGTGTATATAATATACTAGAATAATTACCTTCATGAAGGTATGCCAATCATGCGTTTTCATCCTTGACCCAAATTCACCTTTCTTTGTTATTATATTGTTTATGTTCGCAGCAAATCCTGTGGGAAATCGAATTTTTTGTATGACTTTTTTTATAGCATTGCTTTGCTGCTCTGTTAATAACTAAGGAATGGCACTTATATTAATTTAGTCTCCATCACTATTTAATTGAATACCATTTTTCATTGCATGATTGGCTTCTTAAATGTCACTACAAATTTTGACAATTTTTTTTTTGTCATGCCTTCCATCCAATATTTTCCATAACGTTTTTGTTATATTCTTTCTGATATGAATTGTATCAAACAAATACATAATTTGTAGTTGCTCATAGTAGGGCAACCTACTAAATTGTCTGGGATAACTTTTCAATCCCTGTGGAAGCCAGACATTAATACCTTGATGACCTTCATGAAGCATATAAGTTAAACAAATTAACAACGACAATCATTGTCAATTACAATATGACTAAACACAACACAATATAAAAATATAAATTCAAAACATATCATATATGATAGATAAACAATTTGATCTGATGTATAACCTTGACGATTAATTCTATTATATTCCAACTCCCATAGGCGAGGTGACATTCTTCGTGGTTTTGATATAGTCTCCTCTTTCCCATTGAAAAGATGTTTTTCAGTAGTTCGATACTTATGATTTCTATGGAAGAAGTTCCTATACTTATCAAACACCTGCTTTCCTAAACTTGTTGAACGACGAAATTTCATCTGTGGACCACAAATTGGACATGCAAATTTTCTCTTTATTTGAAGACCTGGAAGATCATATATAATTGGATTAAATATGTCAATTTTTATAATTATATATAATGAATAGATTATTTTAAAAACATGCATGATATATACTTCATCAAATTAAATATTGTTAAAGTGCAGTCGAACGTTATAACATACCACAAAAATGTGTTAGCCCTGGGGCATCATGAATTGTCCATACAAGCATTGCATGGAATTGAAATTGTCTTTGTCCTATTGGTCTGGAGATGTTATACATAGTGACGCCATTCTATAACTTTAGTAACTCGTCAATAAGAGGCTCGATATATACATTCATATCTTTAACTTGGTACTTACCTAGTTAAATGAACATAAAAATTACATAATTATTATAACCATTTTACTGCAATATATATAAATTATTGTACATGACTATTGAATGAAAAAAATATAAGTCATTATGCAACAAATAAGACAAATGAGATGTTATTACGTTAAAGAAAATTGATGTAAACAAATACCTGGAACAATCATTGACAACATTATGTGCTCCCTCTTTATTGACATCCATGGAGGAATGTTATTGTTGATAACAAAAACAGGTCACACTGAGTAAATAGATCTTAGCTCTCCAAATGGATTGACACCGTCCGCTCCCAATGAAAGTTTGAGATTACGAGGTTCTTCTTTAAAGTGTAGTCATTTTCCTCCATGTCCCTAAATGCATAACAATCCGCAGGCATTTGAAGAATGTCATTTCCACTTATATTCTGTGCATGGTAATCCATCAATTGTTTTAAGCTTTCGCACTTAAATAATCGTTGCATACGTGAAATAATAGGAATATAACGAAGAACCTTGCGACACTTTGTTTGTTAGTTGATATGTTTGATATCTACTGATATGACATTCTGGGCATTCTGTTGCAAATTCTTGTTGTTTATGATATATAATATGATCATTGGTACATGCATCTATTGTTTGATACTCCATTTTGATATCTTTCATAATGACACATAAACCTCGGTATGAGTGAGGTAAAATATTTGATGGTGGTAACAAAAATTCACCAATCAATCTACAACAAAAAATAATTTGTTCATATAAAGAATATTAATGGTACATATTTCATCCTTTATTTACTAGTGATGAACTAACAATAATTAAAATAGATGAAAAAAGATGACATATATGACATACCTTAACATCCATGAGATTGCTATGTTTGATAAACCATTCATAACCTTCAAGTTCAACAACAACAATACAACAAAGAGAAGAGTTGTTTCAGAGCCTTCATAAAGAGGCTTGTATGACTTCTCAAGTACAGGTAAATCATGAACATCATCAAAGTCATCTTGGTCATCATGATCAGCTCTGCCACTAAATGTGTCATGGATCAATATATTCATACCATCATCTTCAACTATATTTTTTGGCGCATGATCATCTTCTTCCATAGGATCATTAACTTCATCTTCGATATTCACAGCTCCATGTTCGTCCGCTTGCAAAACCACATTCTCCGGGCCGTGATAATCCATATCATCTGCCCTAGGGTGCCCCACCTTTATAATAATGATAGACACAAATAAAACATGATCATGATCAAGTGATTATATATATATATATAAAATATTAAAACGATATAAACATTTACAAATTCAATCAATATAAACACATATAATGAACAACTTACCAATGGACGATAATCATGCCCCCTTTCAATGTGACCATGCTGCCTACAATGTTTCTCAGCTGTTGTGATTAAAAGTCATCTCGTCTTTAAGCCCTTGCAATTATTGCAAAGACAATAACATTTCTCATCACCTTTTCTTTTCAATCTAGCCCACAATCTATCAAGTGTCTCTTCATTTTTTTTTAGACTAATATTATCTGACATGATTTTTATTTACCAAGCTTGACTATTTAGATCTTCAAAAAATCTCAAACTCACACTCCAATAATTTTTATTCATAGACAGGTAACATAATCTAATAATTCTGATATTTTACACCAAAAAAATTTGGCATGCAACCACCCTTGCAAAAGAGAAGATAGTCTGAAGTTAATGACCCCAAAAAACACTTTAAAATGCTAATTCCAAAACTTATTAAATTCTGATTTTACTATGATTTCCAACCGTTAAGACCTCTAAAATCAAAATATTGAATTTGATCACAAAATTCCTACAACAATGGAGGTAGCGAGTCAGTAAGAGCAAGTGACCCATTCCTAAGGAGCAAAAATTCAGAATCATCATTGCTAATGTCAATACGGATTTATCCTTTTAGTTAAAGATGTAATGTGTCACTTCTTATGACGAGCTTATCCCTAGGGCCCTCAACATTGAGAGAGCTATAATAAAAAACAACAAAAGCATTGGTAAGAGCATGATTAGGGTACAAACTCTAGACCTCCATAAAAACATAAACAATAACTATAACGGATTAGTGAGGTTGCAATACCAGAAAGATTGAGACATTGTAGATAATAACAAAATCTTGCAATCTAAAGATTGTAACCAATAACAAGCACACTATGTAGCTTAGTAAAATTTGTAAATGCAATCTATAGTAAGAAGAATGGCAGTCACTTGAGATGTGACAGTCAAAAACAGGCTGAGCAGTGACAAGATAATAAAGCTCAAATCTTGCATAGTAAAGTGGAGATTTTAACAGTGAGTTTTCTTACCCCCTTACTAACTTTAAGGGTTTTTCAAATGCTTTTGGTAGTGTTAGACAAAGAAAATGCAATCAGGGAATGACTATCCAAATGAAGTAATAGTGGTAATCATAGGTTCAATGTTTCTTCTTAGCCATTAATGTATAATTGAGGTAGTGGATTGCATGTTTGAGCAGTGTTTTGAGACTCATCAAAGATGGGAGAATAGTGAATAATACCTTGTGGACTATGAAGTAGTGTCAATAAGGTTGAAGGATCTTAAGAACTACAATACCATGAAACAATGAGTCCCCTGTAGTAAGTAGGCAGTCTATAGGGCATAGTTTGATTTTATAGAAGGATGCTCATGAAAGGAATCTTCAAGTGATAGTGAGTGAGCTGTTTGAGATTGCAACTGAGGGTGCAATACCTTTAAAGGAAGTTAGCAAAGCAGTAAATGTGCAAGAAAATGAATCATACACAACAAACAATTCACAATGTTATCTTCCATAATGCCTTGAGTTTGAAGACAAAAATCTCATTATATCTTCATGATGAAAGTGGTGACCTTAATGGTCAATCACTGGCAACCATGATTTTAAAACATGCTATTGTGCTTATAGAGGCAACATTTTAAGCAAGGCAGTGAGTGGTGGTTTGGAACAATGGCAGGTATGAAGGACTTGCTTTATATGCATACTATGCAGTCTAGCTTAAGACAACGTTCTTAGAAGAGATTGAAGGTGGATTATGGAACTCAAGGGTTACCATGAAAAGGATTAAAGCAAATACTGAGATCTATTTAAAAGCCACACTCATGAAAATATTAAAGATGTCACATGCAAAACCCTAGTAGCTGGAGTAATGAATACAGTGCCAAAGAGGATAGTGTGCTGGGGTAGATTTAGGAGATCTCCACATTATCTAATTACAAGGAAATACATCATTTATTTATTTTTTTAATTAAAAGAAATTATTCTAAACCCTATATAGGATACATTGATACTTCAAAAGCCTCTGAAGAATTTGAGATTATGCAAATATATGTCAAGTAACATTCATAAGGTTTATAAAATCTTGATCACTCTCTAGAATAGCCCATTAAACATGGGTTGTGCTTGAATGCACTACATAATTGATATAACAGAACCACTCTACATATCAACCAAAGTTATAGGCTCTTTATTGCAGCAAGAGATAATCACTCTTCGATCATGTTATAATTACATCCTAACCTGTTAAACTTAAGACAACCTGAATGCACCTAATGATGATTGACACCTAAATTATACAACTTGAATTAACTACATTATATGAGTGCCTCCATTTCTATCACAACATAGCCACATTAAACTTGGGTCACATATGAATGCATCCTGTATTTGTTATAGAACTGTGCCACATGACCAATAGAGTTATGGATCACATAATTACAGTCACAAGAATTTGTTCCTTGGTTGTGATCTTATGGTGATTCCACACAACAAAATCTGGACATGAAATTCTCAAAACCCTTAACCTCTAAAAATGAAATCTGATGAGATGTTGCTTTAAAATATGATTTTCAAACCTGGAACTACAAATTTGACTTCACAACTAAATTCTGCAAAAAGACAATGACTACCCTCAACCTAGCGATATCTTGAATTTTTTCTGATTTTTTCCAAGAAAATCGTCCTTAGTTCTCCACAAACTGTCTCAAGAAGAGCAAAACACTGTCGCAATAAATCAGGCACTAACTCACTTTTCTTTATGTCGGCCACAATTTGATTTTTTTTTATTTTTCATGTTTGTTGAAAATTCAATGAAAATAATAGCCAACATTTCAACGAACGTCGGGATAAACTTTCAAAAAATTAGAAATTACACATCAAATTTTACAAGCACCCGATGAACATCGAATTTTACATATTTCATCAGACAGTTTCGTCGGATTTTGTAGTCAAATGTATTAGTGTCTTCACTTTCATTTCTTCTTCTGACATCAGCTCCTCTACGCAACTCCTCTTGCAATTCTTGAACTTGTCTTTGGAGGGCTCTAAAACCCTGGTCTATTACTCCAACATTTCTCCCACCACGATTTCTTCGTAGAGGCATCTTTTCTCATAGACCCACAACCACAAGTCTTGGTGCAAACTGTCTCACATTCGGTGATTTGTCTACACACTTAGGAACTCCTGCTCTGATACCAATTGATCAAGGGTACTCCCCTTACAATCTGAAACTCACAACAACAATAGAGAATTGCACAAACAATATGCAAGAAGGAAGCAAATATTTTCTATTATCACTAAAATGAATATGAAATTACAACATTAAAATTGACAACATATGAGATTTTTTATTACACAAATCTGCAAATTGGAGCCACAATCCACTCTGCTCTGCCCTCCTCTCTATCACCCCATTCACATCCTTTATTTGGAAGGTGTAACCGCCCTAGAATCTTCTAGAAAGTGTAACTTCTTCAAGAAGATATTTTGAAATTTTATTAATTTTGGTAGTACAACTTTGTTGGTTCATAACTTTTGATTTGACCGTTGGATTTTCAATTATAATATATTTTCAAAAATCTCTTGAGAAGGCACATCACCTAGAAGTAGACTACTTTCATTTTCCGCCAATTTTCAGGCCTATCAGGAGCCTCTAAGTTCTTCAAAATTGAATTTGAATATTTTAATAAGATTTTCAGAAATTGAAATTTCAATCTCTCAAATGACAAATGATATTGAAGTGTTTTTTCATCATTGGCTTCAATTTACCATTCTAGAGTTCTATGTAAGGTTTCGTGCCCAAACATGCATAAATATAGACTTACTTAAAATAGTAAGTTTCCAAATTTAGCCTTTATTGAAAAGAAACAACATTTTTTTGGCTGATGCAAGATTGCTCTTACACCCTAGATGCTCCTGCATCAATGGGCCATAATATCTTGGAGACAACTTATTGTTTTTTTTTTTTTGCTTCAATGAGATTTGCATGTAAGGATGCAATCTCAAGAAGACCCAATCCCCAACTTCAAAACTTCTTTCACTATGATGTTGGTCTACCTACCACTTCATTCGATTTTGTGCCATGGAAAAATTCTCCTTAAGTCTTGAAAGTACCTGTAGTTGATGAAACAAGTGGTCCTCTACTACCTGAACTCTTGTTGACACCTTTAATGATAATGTGATGGAAGGAGGATGATATCCATATAGTTCCAAAAAATGGAGACATTTTGGATGAGCTACGAAAAGAAGTGTTATACCACCATTCTACTAGTGGTAGCTAGTGTACCCATTGAGACTGTTTCTCTAAAGTGAAACAACAAAGATATCCTTCCAAACACTTATTAACAACCTCAGTTTACCCATCTGATTAAGGGTGGTATGAAGAGCTATGAGCCAATTGAGTACCCAAATATGAGAATAAATCTTTCCAAAAATGACTAGTAAAGATAGGATCACGGTCACTGACAATAACCTTAGGTGTACCATGTAGCTTTTGTATATTCTCCAAAAACTATTTTGCCACTACACTTGTTGTAAAAGGATGTGATATTGCAATAAAATGTGCATATTTAGTGAGGCAGTCAACTACTACCATAATGACATTATGACCTTTAAATTTGGGAAGCCTTGTGATGAAGTCCATGGATTCCTCTTCCCAATGTTGGCTAGGAATAACTAAGGGTTGCAAGAGACCCGATGTCTTAATTGTCTCCACTTTATTCATTTGAAAAACCAAACATTCAACCACAAAATTTTTAACATCACCTTTTAGCCCTTCCCAGAAAAGATTTTTCTTGACCTGATGATGTCTTCAAAAATATTGAATGACCACCAACGAGAGACTCATAAAGCTCTATGAGAATCTTGTGTTTAAGAATGGAATTCGTGCAATGATACAATCGCTCTTTATACTGAAGATTATCTCCCTTCCAACAAAACTTGTTTGAACTACTAGGATCACTCTTTAATTGTTGAATGAGATTACTTGTAGCAACATCATTCTTCCACTCTGCTTTGGCTTCTTCCACCTAATTTTCTTGTAATATTGAAAGGGCACACAATAAGGCTTCATCTTTCTCATCCTTCTTAGAGAGTGCATTTGCCACAATATTCTCCTTCCCTTTCTTATATACAATCTCAAAGTCATATCCCAACATCTTAGTGACCCATTTTTGTTTCTCTTTAGAAGATAATCTTTGTTCCAAAAAATATTTTAGGCTATCATGATTTTTCTTAACCTTGAAGTGTCTACCCATTAGATAAGGCCTTCATTGTTTAACTACATGAAGAATAGCTAGCATTTCCTTCTCATAAATAGGTTTGAGTTGGTTCTTACCCTTTAATTGATGACTCTCAAAAGCAATTGGTCGACCCTCCTGCATGAGTATTGCTCATATACCATTTCTTGAAGCATCACATTCCACAATAAATTCCTTGGTGAAGTTTGGAGTGGCAAGCACTGGAATTGTACACATAGCCTCCTTCAATCTTTCAAATGTTGCATTAGCAGACTCATTCCAATGAAAAGAATCCTTCTTCAATAAAGTTGTGAGAGGTGTTGCTATACAACCATAATTATTCATAAATCTTCTTTAGTATCCTGTCAATCCCAAGAAACCCCTCAATTTCTTAATGGTTTTTGGAATAATCCATTCCATGATAGCCTTAATTTTATTAGGATCCACCTTCACTCCTTCATGTGAAACTATGTGTCCCAGATACTCCACCTCATTAAGACCAAAAGCACACTTGGATGGCATAGCATAGAGTTGATGATATTCAAGTATTTGTAATGCTTGATCTACATGCTGCAAGTGTTCTTCCCATGTCTTGCTATAAATCATTATATCATCAAAGAACACTAATACAAGCTTCCTCAAGCATTTCTTAAAAATGGAATTCATCAAACTTTGAAATGTAGATGGTGCATTAGTAAGACCGAATGGAGTCACCAAAAATTCATAATGACCCCCATGAGTCTGAAATGTCATCTTACAAATATATTCTTCCTTAATTTGAATTTGGTTACAACCATATCTAAGATACAACTTTGTAAAATACATAGCTCCATTCAATTCATCTAGCAAATCATCAATGACTAGAATAGGAAACTTATCATCAATGGTGTACATGTTGACCACTCTATAGTCCGGACACATGTGCCAAGTTTCATCCTTCTTACATACCATCACCACAGGTGAGGAGTAAGTACTTTGGCTATGCCTGATAATTCTTGCCTCTAACATCTCTTCAACATTTTTTTCTCACTTTTATGTATATGTGGGTACCTATAAGGCCTAATGTTGGGAGGTTGGCTCCCTAGAACTAGTTGTATGGCATGATCATGATCCCTCTTAGGAGGAAGTCCTTTAGGCATATCTCCAAAAACCATTGAGTGACGATCAATTATTGCTTGTAAATCTGGATGAGTAGGAGCATTAGATTGAGAGACTTCTAATGAACATAACGAGGCCACAAATCCATCAACTCCTTTCTTAAGCAACTTTTGCATTTGATGAGAGCTTACCATTTGTGGGGAATTTTTCTTCAATCCTCTTAGCTCTACTACATTTCATTTGTATTTAAATCTCATGAATAATTCTTGGAAGTTCATCTCAATTGTTCCTAATGTAGTAAGCCATTGTACTCCCAAAACAATATTTGTTGCACCTATGGAGATAACATACATTGGGATATCAAAGTGATAATCTCCCATTCATAACTTAATATTATGGCATTTTCCAGAGCAACTAACAATACCACCATTTGTAATCAAAACTTAAAACTCTAGAGCTGGATATATAAAACAATTTAAACGAGTAGCCAACTTTTGTTGATGAAATTATGAGTACTGCCTGAATCAATTAACACGGTTACTTTCTACTTCTTTAAGAAACCAACTACCTTGAGAGTTTGTGGAGCACTAAAACCTAAAAGTGCATGACAAGAAATGATTGGTTGGGAATCATTTGATTCCTCATCTGACCCCCTTTCATCTTCTAATATTGGTTCCTCGTCTTCCTCACTTGAACCTTCAATCTAGAATAATTTCTTTTCACTGTATTTATGTCCTCAACTATATTTTTCATCACAATTGAAACATAACCCTTTTGCTCTCTTCTCCTCAATCTGTTGTGGGGTCAACCTAGTAGGTTGAGGAAGAGAAGGTGTTGGACATTCTCTATCTCTTATCACATTAACCCCTTGCTCTCTAGGAATCAAATACTTTTCTTCTACCCTTCGTACTAAGGAAAAAGACTCAAAGATAGAGCTAGGACTAAACATGCACACCTCATATTGAATGTAATCCTTGAGACCACCCAAGAATAAATCATTCAAGTTCTCCTCTGTAATTGTATCCACTCTTAAGGAAAGATTTTGGAATTGTTGAATATAATCCTTAACTGATCATGTTTGTTGAAGTTTAGCTAGCTGGCTAAAGAAGTTGTCTATCACACTGTTGCTATATTGTTCTTGGAGTTCCTCCATAAAAAATGACTATGAGATAGTGAGACCCATTTTCTTTTTATGAATACAAAGCCAACGATACCAAATGAATTGATCTAGTTCTAGATATAGGGAAGCCATCGTGACCTTTTGTCCATTTGGGACCTCATGTACTTCAAAAAATTATCCATTTGGTTTAGCCATGTTAGAGGATCCTTGCCATCAAACTTGTGCATATCCACCTTTGGTATCAAATTCCTAAATCCAATCGGAGTATTAACATTTAGGTCAAGAGTAGTTGACCTGGAAGTTTCACCTTCATTGCTTGAGACCTCCTTTCTTGGTTCATTCATATAGACACTTAGCATGCTTCATGTGTTTGATGTATCTCCTCTTAGGCCACACATCTCCATCTTCATTGAGGAAATGTCTTCCTTGAACTTGTTGATTTCCTCATTAGGATTAATATCCTCTATTGTTACCTCATCCTTATTAGGGGATTTTCCTGATGTGACAACATTCTTTTTGCCCCTTGTTGCAGGCCCAGTCATGATGGAAACCAATAATTTTAAAATAAATCACACAAATGAAACTTAAATTCTTTAAAAAAATTATTGTAACTTACTAGGGCCAAGATACCACTTACCCAGAAAAAAACTCCACAAAATTAGCAGATTTGCATCCTTGAGAGTGAATTTTTTAGAAACCCTAATTTTGCAATAACTCACTTACTTCTACTTCAATTTCTCCAAATTTTGGATTGTAGGCTCCTCTCTTATTTCTTCCAAAACACAATAAAAATAAGGCTCCAATTTGGCAGGATGTGAGAGATATGCACCTTCCAAATAAATTGAGTAGAAACCCTAATTTTGCAATAATTCACTCAATTCTGCTCCAATTTCTCTGAAATCCAAACTATAGCTTCTTTAATATGGTATTCAAAAACCCTATAAAAATGATTGAAAAAATCACCAAAATTTGAAAAATATGCGCCTTCTGAAATGACCTTCAATATTAAGAAGACACCTTGCCTCTACAATGCCAAAATCATGCTTTGATATCACTTGTAATGAAATAACTTGCACAATAGAAGAATTGGATATGAAATATGCTAAGAATACTTGATAATAACTTAAAATAACAAGCCACTTCGCGGGGGCAACCTCCAAATATCTCCAATGAGAACACAATTCACCATATGATGATAAAATAAGACTCACTAACTCCTATATATATCTATTTATGCCTAGGATATCGCCCAGGTCAATATATATCTATTTATGCCTAGGATATCGCCCAGGTCAACTTAAATAGCCCTATATAAGCCTTAGGTTGACCTAAATAATTAAATATCAATATAATAATGATAATATGACTTAATTAGAGTTAAGATAGTCATACGCTAACTATTCATAACCCGATATACACTAGTATTAAGGGTGTAGCATTTACTACCCAATGTCATTCATTTAATTTTTTAACTACTCACCTATGATTTTTTAGATTTAACTATATAGTTGTAGAGTTGAAGTTTTAAATTTAACCATTATGATAAAATCCATGAGACCACCTACTTATGAAAACTCTTAATAAGACCAGGGTCCCATGAGGGGAGCTTTAGGATCTATTTTGAAAGAACAAGGGGTCCCATGAAGCAAAAAACTTATGCTACGAGATTAAATTAAAATCTCTCTCAACAATAACAACCCCTACTTTTTAATTTGTTTTTTTTTTGCTAACCAAGGGGAATCAACAGGTTAGTCCAACGACCTGAAACTTAGCTCTTTAACAAAGTGATCCCTCCTAATAACCCCTCAAAACTACACACCAAACCCGAACATGCTTGGAACCAACAAAATTTGAGTGGAGAGAATCAATCTTGAGACCTACATGGGATGAACCCATGTGCAATAATTGGGGTGGGGCTAAAAATTGCCCCTCCAGCTTAAGTTTTTTTCTATCACTTGTCAATCGTGTGAGATTTTTAAATTTCCACCAATTAATTTTTTTATTATTTTATATTTATCTGCTTTGTTGAATTGAATATGCAAAACAATAAAATTCATGGGACCACCAACTTCCATAAATTTAAAAAATTTAAGTAGGTGCAATTTAGGTGGGGCTAAAAGTTGCCCCACCAACTTGGTTTTTTTCTACCACTTGCCAAATCATACAAGATTTTTAAATTCTCACCAATTAATTTTTTTATTATTTTATAATTATTTGCTCTATTGAAATGAATGTGAAAAACAATAAAATTCATGGGACCACCAACTTCCCTAAATTTAGAAGCTTAAACTACACTACAAAATTCATGGGACCACCCGCACCCACTAATATTTTTTAGTAAGCCCCCTCAATGGGACCCCAACCAAAAGATAAGGTTCCATGGGGGTCAAAATCTACTTTCCGAAAGAAAAGGTCCCATGCTACACAAAGGGAAAAAAAAAAATTACAAATGCTAAAAGATTAAATAAAAAAACTTCCTTAATAATAACAGCCCTTACTTTTTAGTTTGAAAATTTAAGCAAGTGCAATTGGGGTGAGGCTAAAAATTGCCCCACTAGCTTAAGTTTTTCTTCTACCACTTGTCAGTCATATAGAATTTGTATATTTCCACCACTTAATTTTTATTATTTTATATTTATTTATTCTCCTAAATTGATGCAAAATAAGACCACCAACTTCCATAAATTTAGGAGCTTAAATTTTTGAACTTAAACTACACTACAAAATTCATGAGACTACCCACTTTCAAGAAAACCTCCTCTGTGAGATTAGACTGCAGCCTAATTCTTAACAACGCTCTTTAGAAATATTTTCAAAAGACACCTCCACAAAACTAGTACAACTTTTATATAGTAGAATAAAATACCTGTAGCTTACCTTGGAACTCAAGAATGGCTAAAAGCAATCGTCTAAATGTCTAGCAAGGTAAGGCACTCTAACTCACAGAGACAGACTCTGGCCAATGCAACCCTCGAGAGATTGTCCTCATAACATAAATACCATGAAGGCCAGTCTTGAAAATATGAGCACCAGGGGTTTCCTTCCAATCCCTTGGAAAATCTGTAGAGGGGCTTGTAATGTCCCTAAAAATTTGAGGAATCAAAACCCTAAAAAGGGACTTACACATCAAATGAAAACATATCTCTGTAACACTAGACCTTTGGTAACACTTCACAATGGAAGCACTGTAAATCAAAATCTATGATTAAGTATCTGTGTTTTGTTGATTGAAATTGTGCATTCAACACTTACCCTTAAAATTCAACCGAGCGGCATTGGAATGGAGCATCACCCAGATCCCCATTCGCCTGCTTCCTCCCAACAAATCACCAGAATTCGACAGGCTACCCGGAGGGCCGAACAAACCACCAAACAACCACCAGAAAAAGGAATTGTCAGACAGATCACATCCTAAGAATTTATCGATGGCGTTACACCCTTCTCTGCCGCCTCCGCCAAAAATGCGCCAATCGCTCAAAAAGATTTGTAAACCCTAGAAACCCTCCAAACCCTCGGCCAAGGAAGCCCATGGCCGCCGCCATGACGATCGTCGCCTATGTTGCCTGACCGCATTCTACTCACCTTTTCCGCGCTTTCCCCGATAAGAAACTGAATGATTTCCTGTCAATTTATTATAATGATTGCTACTCATAGAATTTGAGTTTCTTGGCAATAACTGTCTGCATGTTCGAGCAACGATTCTTCAAATGTAACGTACAATGCATAGTAACTGTATGCAGTTTTCTATTAGCTTTGGCATAAGCTAAAGTTGATGGAACATCTCTATCATGTCTAGGAACTCTCAATTATTTGCAGAACATTACTAACTATTTCCTTGGCTTTACTAGTTTCCACTTGTAGTGAAAAACATCTCTCATGTATACCCTGTTCAAAAGCGGGGTTTTCTATCATCTTAACATGAGTGAACAAGATCTATCTGCTGAATTTTTGAAGAGGAATGAAAGCAAGTATAATTATTATAACCTTTTTCATCAAGGTCAAGTATTATAAGGAATAACAATTATATTATATACTAGCAATTGCACCTTGTTGTGCAATGGGTACGCAGAAGAGGTGTGGAAGGTCAATGAGGAAAAAATTTGTTTTAATTTTGGCATACATATAAGTAGTAGATCATTTAAAAAACAAAAAAAAAATTGATATATTATTATTATTATAATATATTTATATTATATAATTATAATATTATTATTATTTTAATGTATTTATTATTATATTATTATTATTATCTTATTAATGATTGGATTAGGAATTGTATTATATTATATTAATATTAATATTTATTTTATTATATTATGTAATTATATTAAATCATATTGTACTATATAGTTATATTAAATGATATTATATTTATACTATATAATATTAAATACATATTATTATATTATGTTATTATATTTTATCATATTATAATAATATTTATTATATTATTATATATTATATTATATTTTATTTATATTATTATATTGTATTAGACTATATTATATTATTATACTTAGTAAATCATCACATTATAAAAGAAAGTTATTCAATTGATTTCCCTTAATATGACATATTATTATAGGACAAATGTAGGGAGGACCTTTTATGGGTACAAGTTTATTTTACTTGTACCCACCTAAATCTCACCCCAGTCCATTATAGACTCTTACTATCTATCCATATTTACAGCAACCATGCTCCCAATGCATGTTGCCAAGAATTAGGACAACATCCTCATTATATACCATCCAACATCTTTAACCTACTGCTACATAAACAGAAGCTCAAATTTCTTAGTTCTTTCTAGAATGGGAAAGAAGCAAAGTACTAAGTAGTTAATATCCATTCTTGATTTTGTATTGCAGCAAAAAGCAACTCTCATGCTGAAATATGAGAAGACATGCAAAAACTTTAAATAGAAAAAGGTAGGCACATTGGTGGACACAACAAAATTTTTCATACAATGGAATATGTTTTTTAATCAAAATATTAATGATATTTATTAGATCAATAATTAGCTCCCTAAAAATCAAGGGAGGAATTACCCACAATGCATTGAAATAATCCTTGCTAAGGTGTGTCAATGAGCCACAACCTATCTAGTTGAACAAAATGCCTTGAGAAATTTGCCTGCAACTTCTACAGTATATCAACACAAACACCTCACATCAATAGTTGAATTGTTGGAATACTCTCAAGAATCAAATTTAAAGTGCTTCATGGCATTCAAGGTATTAACCTCATTAAAAGAGGATTGTAAAACACTCTCCATAAAAGAAAATAAAATTAAGAATTTAATTTTCAAAATACTACATACATAAACGCAGAAGTTCATATTGTCATATTCATTATAGTGGCCATAATATTTGCTCAACAATCCAAACATTACAACTTTTTCACTATCGTTAACTAGAGACAAAAAATAGAAATAAAATGTATAATGATTCATCACATTATTTCCTATGGAATAAATATGGCAGCTTGTCCAAGGATAAATGTGGGTTACGATTGATACAGCTTCAAGGAAATGAGCAACTTGTAACATATCGCCCCAACAAACAGAGATAATGAAGCCCATTTTTTCCTTCAACTCTATAAATTTAGTCACAAATGGAATGTCAGTAAAAAGGATATTGAAATCGATGTACAAACTATAACATAGGATACAAGAGTGATAACAACAAATAATTCAGCAATAAGTGTGATGGCTTCCACTCATGTCAATTTAGTAATTTTGTTGGCCCTGTTTCTAGTTTCAAGGTTGATACTTGTGTGGCCATTACTCCTACCACAACTAAGGTTCTATAGTCTTTGGAAACCCTGTCCTCTGGCTTTGATCCCAATATCTCCTCTTGGTCAAAGGCTATGGGGTTTTCTATAGGGGATCTAAGAATATTGCTTCAAGGGGTGGGCCACTGCTCCTGCCATGCCCGAGGTTCAAGAATCTTTGGAACCCCTATCCTTTGGTTGTGTTCCTAATATCTCCTCTTGCCCCAAGGTTGTGGGGTTTTCTACAGAGGATCTGAGAATATTGCTTCAGGGGGTCTCTTCCATGGAAAAATTTGAAGTCTGTTTAGGAGGTGCCTCTGATTCCCTAATTTGAAAAATCTCCCTTAACCATTCTAGTGACTAAATTTTTTGCTAAAGAAGCTTATATGGAGAAGGGCCTAATATGTAAATTCTATCCATTTTGGAAAAGTATTGGTACCCTACATGACTGGATTTCCATGAGCTGGAAACCTTTTTTATGTAATGATGTTGACATTTTCCCCTATACACAAGGTTTCTATGTTGTCTGCCAATCTTCCCAAGACAGAATATCGATTATGGAGAAAGGCCCTGGTTGTAGGGAAAGGTTGTTTTGATGATGAGGCCTTGGTATCCAGCTTTTAACTCCATTTCAAAATCCTTTTGAGTGCTTCCCGTTTGGATCAGATTACCAACCTCCCTCTCCAATTTTGGATAGATTCTAATTTGTAGGCTATGAATACTCTCTTGGTTCTTTCATGTCTATGTCTTTTGAGATTGATGCCCTCTCTCATCCTACTTTTTTCCCATATTTTGGTAGCAAAAGATTTATTAAAACATTTTTCAATGGAAATTAGTCTCTAGGTCCAAGATTGCATTTGGAGTTTGGACACACCAACTTGATTATGAGAGTTGGCATTTAGTTGCCATTGTTGTTTTGCTTTGGGTCATTTGGTGGCAGAATGTTCTAGATCTAGTTTGGCTTCTATGTGGATGGATGCTAAGTTTCACCTTTTATAGATGTCTGGAGCCAAAACCCCCACTAAGGGGCATGGAAATAGCTCGCATGTGAAAGTTCCTCCATAGGATTCAAGTGAGGTTAAGTCTATGGCCTTGGAGGTGGCCCACAACTCTGTTCTTCCTCCTATGGATGTTGCCCTCCCTTCTTTTAGAGATCTTGCTTCTTTTGATTCTAGATTACGTGTTTTTGGATCCAAAAATACAACACATTTGAATGTGAACACAATTGCACTGTTGATTGTAAGTCGCACCAGCTTTCGTATTATAGGCTCTCTTAGAGATTTTTCTCTAGATTCTATCTCACTCCAAGTTTTTGTTTTTATATCCAATTTCCATATTTTGTTACTATATTCTCAATTTTTTTCATTTTCTCTTATTTGAAAACAAAAAATGGTAGTATTTCATCTAGGGAATGAACATAATTTTTGACCAGTTAAAATACATAAAAATAGGTTTAAAAAACTATGAATGATGGCATATTAGAAAACTGAAGTTTCATGTTTTAAATCCTATCTACACGAATTAGTAGGTTGAAATAAAAATATCAATTTCCCCCCAGTTTCACTTAGATCAAGAAAAAACATTCAAGTCTAAACAACGGGAAATTTCTTGTGCACTCGTCATTTTATTAAGAACCATCTAAAGTGAAATTACACTATCAACGTGTTCCATCTACCAATATCATTTTTCTAAGATGTCCTTCCTGGGGTTTTCCCACTCGGAATACCTGCCAGTGGTGTGAACATGCATTTATCAGAATTTGAAGGTCTCCAAAAGGAAAAAAGAGACCTGGGAGAAAGCCTACTGTACCAAAATAAAATGAAAATATAAATTAAGTTCTTAAAGATTCAAAAAATGATATCAGGCCTGAATTAAAAAAATGCAGAAAATTGCTACGACATTGTTGTAAACATTAAGTTATCACAGAAGGAAGAAAAAAACTTTGAGAAGAAATTCGTACATCAATAGAGAATGATATCTAAAGTGAATGGCACCCAATGCTTAGTAGGTGGAAGGCATTTCAGGTGGATTAAACATGTCCAATTTTCCCTGGAGCATTGCTTCTAAATAATAGCATTTATCATTTCACAGAAACATAAAAATCAACAGATGGGTGTGGGGGAGCCTGGAAGTAACTGCAAGATACTAAACAACTTGCCTGAAAATGTTGTGCGGTGGGCTAATCTTTATAGAAAAGATATTGGGTTGTTGCTGCAGATGAAGGGCTAATAATCTTTACTTTAAAAGCCTTTCAAACAAGGACACCCCACAGTCCAAGTTCTCTCCGTTGTCTTGCAAAAACAAGCATTTTCCTAGCAACACAAATTTAAAAAACCATTAAGCTTATGATTTCTTTTACAAATCAAAGAATAAAAATTCCACCCAGGTAATTTTTGTTGTCCACGATGGAAAACGAATAAATGCAAAAAATAATATCAGTAAATGTGCAGATGTTGCAAAGCATCTTACAAAACACTGCAATTCTTTCTTTGCACAAATATCATTATAATTATGAAAAAAGATTACATTAGTTTCTGCCGAAGACAGGGACGGTTTGCTACAGATAGGGACCAATAACCACTGATGCAAACAAAGATATCCTCAAGCCCCTTTTGAAATATATGCCACAATCCATGCCGGAATCCATGGTGGCAGGGACTGTGTACGCAAATACAAACAACATACAAGGCTATGATTTCATAGAAAATTCATCTATTTACAACCAACCGTACAATGTGTAGGGTTTGATCAGGAGAGAGAATTTCAGAGATAAGTGCAACACATTCAAGAGGATTTCAGAGATAAATGAATAACTTGTTCGCTGAAGAGAAATGTAGCCATGAAAGTGAGAAGAAAATCAGGAAGAATATCACGAAGCATATATTTTTTACACCAGCTACCATTCACATAAACGGAAGTAGATATTTTTTACTATGACAAAGGACAGTAAATGCACCCATCCTCATTTATTTCACTGACAATTACTGTCCTTTCTGCAATGAACGATCAAGATCGATCCAATGGTTGTCCATCCTTTCTCATGCGATTTTAACCGTGGATAGACAAAATGGATTCAACAAACTTCACTGATACTGTCCTTTTTGCAATGAACAATCAAGATCGATCCAATGGTTGTCCATCCTTTCTCCCGTGATTTTAACCGTGGATAGACAAAATGGATTCAGAAAACTTCACTTAGGGAACACCTTCGGCGTAAAAACTAGAATCATATAGAGTGAGATTTGAGCTTGAAACAAGTCTCCCAACTCCAAAACATTCTTGAGTGCTAAGTGGACCATTCACTATTATGAGATATGGGTTCTTGTGAACTACTACTCATGAAACATGGGTCAATGAGTGTGACTCATAAAACTAGATGGTTGAATCCTGATAGCAATATCATAATTTGACACACTCTGGAAAATACCTCATACTTATCAATTGATGAGCTAAAGGGGCTCTATAATGAATGGTTCATAAGGCACAACACTTGTTGAAGGTTTTGCAAATGGGGTTGCAAGCTAAGTTGGTTTAACCTTGGAGAAAAATGTGGTTAAGTGCGCTTAAGTTGGAGTAGTACTGGGATGGGTGACCTCTTGGTAAGACCTAGTGCTTCACCTTTGTGGGCCTCACCTAGATGTAATGAGTGTTGAGTGGACTAGTCACTATCATGAGAGATGGGTTCTTGTGAACCACTACTCATTAAACATGGGTCAATGAGTTTGACTCGTAAAACTACACGGTTGAATCCTGATAGCGATATCATAATTTGACACGTTGTGGAAAATACCTCCTACTTATCAATTGATGAGCTAAAGGGGCTCTATAATGAATGGTTCATAAGGCACAACACTTGCTGAAGGTTTTGCAAATGGAGTTGCAAGCTAAGTGGGTTTAACCTTGGAGAAAACTCTATGGTTAAGCGTGGTTAAGTTGGAGTAGTATTGGGATGGGTGACCTCCTAGGAAGACCTAGTGCTTCACCTCTGTGTCATAAAAGAAAAATAGTACAATATTCACAAAAAAGAAGTGGGGTGGCATCATCAATTGACTTCCATTGAGTGAAAGTAGATTGTCAACATTTTAAAGTTGGTTGCTTATGAAAAAGCTCATGTATATTTGGTACAAATGGCAACAAAGTACCTAGCACCAACATAAATGGATTTTAACTTGCACAATAAGTTAAGATAAAAAGTTAATATGAATACAATAATTTTTAAGTTTTCATGTTTTTCAAATTTCATAATAGCTTAAGACTCTCTAAACCATCAACACATAAAATATTGTACATAAATGTATGTAAAAGAATGTAAAATAATCTTCTTTAAGCCTTTTGTATATAGATCATGTAAAGAAAATATAAAATTAGAAAAAAAAAAACTAAAAGAATACAATTTAGAAAAATATAAAATACAATGAGAATTTTTTTGCAAAATAATATAATATTCTTTGTAGGCTTGATATTCTCTATAATCAAAATGTAAATGGCTAATTATTATTATTGGTTCATTTTATAAATTTTTCTTTTGTGATTTTTGAAAATGTGTGATTTGTATGTTTGAAATCTTGCAATTTTATTAGATGAGAGGGAATTGTATGGATTGATAGAGTCAATTTTAAGATTTGGGTGTATTAATTATTTGATTTAATTTGTAAATGGTGAGCCTCCCATCTATATATTATTGCATAGGTTAAGAAATAACACATTTAAATTATGTCAAGTTGAAACATCAAAGGTATAAGATTTTGGTAGTCCATATCAATGTAAATTTGTTTTTTTTTTATTAAACTATATGTGATTTTTAACATATAACCTTTTTTCGTCTTGATGATGGATCACTGAGTGTGATGGAAACATTGATGCAAAAAATCACACATAGTTTAATCCAACAATTTTTAAAAAAAAAATTACAAGTTGAAAACACGTCAATATCCATAACAATACTAATTTAATTGATTAAGGATCAACACATATTTTATATAAAATAACAAGTATGTATTGATGTACACACCTTTGTCTATGTGTTTGAAAAAATTAATTGGAAGATTGTACAAATTTTACTATAATATTTTATTGTATTTTTTTGTTATATTTTCAAAAGTAAACAAATATTTATTGATATTTTCAATGACATACTAAAGTAAAATCACTCAAATTACTTACATGATAGATTTTAATACAAATAATATTTTTATGTTCAAACAATAATGTGAATATGTTGTACTATCACAAGTACTCTCATAGCAATTCATACATGCTCAAGTGTGCATTTTCCCCTAATAATTGTTGGATGTTAAATAATTTTAAATTCAAATATTTATGACAAAATAATTATAATTATATAGGCCTTGAGTTTACTTAAATTTTTTTTTTAAAATGGCCTATTGTAGAAGAAAATATGTTTTATATTAAAACTTAAGTTAATTAAAAGAACTTGTACACAATTACACAAATTTCAACTTAGATTAATTCCTAATAATAGCAAATGATAAAATAAATGAGATAGTATGTATATTCTAAAATATGTTAAATACCTCTATGTAAAAGAAGTCAAGAGATATAGTATCAAGTATTCATAAATCTACTTAAAATAATCATGTTAGACATAGATATACACAAATAAATAGATAAAGCAAGTACTTTAGAACTATTTTTTTTTACTTGAGAGTTATTTCATTTTTCTTGATACATATAGATTTTTAAATTTTATTTTATTTACTTTTTAGTAATATATTTGTTTTACTTTTTAGAAAGATTATAATTGAAGAGTAGTTTTACTTTATTTTAGAGCTAATTTATTCACTACACACATTTATAGACACATTTTTCATTTTTTTATAGATATATATCATTCATATTTTAGTTTTTATGTACAAGGTGATGGCATGGTGCTTGTACCTTATGCCATTATGGAACACCTCTTAGTGTAATCAATATAAATATTTAAATATGTTTATTTAAAGATATTAAGAGATATTAGTCTCTTTAGGTAATAATTCAACATAAATACCTCAAAAATAATCTCTTAACAAATGTGTTTAACATATCTATCCTAGTGCTAAGTTAAATTCTAAAATTCATGACCTAAATTTGATGATCGACCATACTTTATGATGGTTATCCATTCAAAGTTACCCTTCAAACACTTAGACACATTATTATACATATAATTATATGAGAAAAAGTTTATATAAATTTTGACAATTTATTTGAAATCTCCCTTTCATGTGACATAGACTTACTAAACATTTTAGTGTATTTTATGACAAAAATACCTAAATACAACTATAGCCATCAAATTTAGGTCTTGCGTCAAAGGGCCCTTGGTCTCTTGGTTAAGTTGAATGGATCCAAATAAGTCCACCAAGAATCAAGTCTCGCTAAGTGTGAGGTCACCCCAACTAAAATATAAATTGATTGAAAATAATTAGAAATGTTAAAATAAATATATAGGTCCTATTTCCTTTTTTTTTACATTGCCTATCCCCTTAACATGACGAGGCCACATGTATAAATTTAACTAGATGCATGGTAAAGAGATATTTGGTTATATGTAAGATTATGAGATGAAGAAGGGGTTCCTCATATTTTTATTTGTGTATATTGATATTAAGAATTGATATTGACATTGTTGAAAATATACACCATCCTTGTCAAGCTCGGAGGATTTAAAAATACCAAATTCTTGTTAACCTATTATCTATTATGTATTTTTTTATTTTGTTGTAGCTAATAATAGAGTAGTTGTATTAATTAACTGACTATCCTAATTAGCTAGCATTGTTAAAGAATTTAGTATAAATTTGATTGTTATGAGATAGTAATAATATTAAATTTATTTTCATTAACTTTATACATGTTAAGACTATTATATCTATGTTTAATATTTTTATTGTGAATCTTATAATTTTTAGACAAAGTTGTCTTTTAAATGTGACTTTAGGTGGTTTCTATGACTTGTACATTTTAAGAGTTTGAATGAGGTATATGCATGCTATGGATGTGGATAGCATTATAATGGTTGGGGTTCAATTGATTTTGTATTTCAATTATAAAAGGTTGATTAACTTCTAATTACAAAAAGTGAATCTAGAATCTTAGATAAGCTTTTAAGTTCATTGTATGTCATTTTATGTTACTATACAATTATATGGTAGCTATGAGGTTTACATGAAGCCTTGGTGTTATGTTATTTAAGTAAAAAATATTGTAGTAATGGTTAATTTGTGTATTAGGCATGAGGGTTCATTATTGTCTTTTAGAACCTTAATAGAACTAAGGTAAATATTGAAACTCTAGTATGTGTGCAAGGGAGTTACAATTGTCAAATAAGTTCAAGGTAAAATGGAGGCTCTTTGTGGAGTATAACAACTTCAATATAGATGATAGTATAGTTTAGGAAGAATGTTTTATTGTTGCACTTTAGTACGATGTTGTGATTTATTGATGCTAGTGTAATTGATATCCATTATTTGGCTTGGGTGGGTTTTTGTGGAAAGATTTTTTTTGGATGGGTTTGTATGATCCATTACTCCTATCATGCCTTGCTAATGAGGGCCACACCACCCAAAACCCACAAAAATCACAACAACAAATACCAACATAGAAGATGCGAGACAAAAAAATGACTCACTTTCAATTATTTCTAGAAAATGAAATTATAGATTCAAAGCTTACATGCTACAACTTCATGGGCTTGATTCATTACAAAAAAATCAACTCTGAAAAGAAAATCTACTATTCAGAGCCACGATCTACACTATCAGGCCGCCTTCTACAACCCCCACTCAACCCTTTTTATTTTCCCCAATAACCATCCTAGAATGTTCTAGAAAGTTCAAATTTCCCCTTTTTGTTTTGGTGCCAGAAGTCCCGCCATTTTATTTTTGGCCTAGGAAGAATTTTTTATGAAATTAACTTTTTAGAGGACCAACTTCGTAGGGCCATAACTTTTGATCTGGGTGTCTGATTTTCTATTATTGCATATCATTGGAAAGCTCTCAACGAGCTCTACATCATGTGAACCAACCAAAGGTTGGTTCGGCCACCTTTTGAGTTGTTTCAGGACCTCTAAAGTTTTATATCTGAATTTGAAGCTACATTGGAGAAATTTCTCAGGATAGAAACTTTAATTTTTCCCAAACCGTGCAAGGTATTGAGGTGATTCTTTCGCGACTAGAAATGTTTTTTAGCTCTACTCATTGGGGTAAATTTTCATGTCCATATGAGCCCATTTTGGCCAACTTACTAAAAATAGTAAGTGCATGTTTTTTGCTATTTTTGATGCCTAACAGTCTTATACCCCTTAAGTGCCATCATGGGACTCAAAACAACTAAAGAAAATAAAGAAAACATTTTTTTTGGGTGATGCAAGATTTCCCTACACCACTAGATGCTCTTGCATCACTTGCATACACACCCCATCATTTTACTTGGGAGATTTGGGGACCTCCCTTTCATTTTCACTATCTCTTCCACTTTAGTGAGTTTTATCTCTTTTGTAAGAGGTTCTAAAGTTGCAAGGAGCCTCAAAATTTCTTTAAGTCATGGTACTTTCAAAGTTTTAGAAAACTCTTTTCCTCCCACAGATTGCACTCATTCGCATGTTCCTTCATGATTTTAGGCCTTAGAAGGAATTTGGAACCTACGTTCCAAGTTCCAATTACACCCCGAGGTCTGACCCCCACCCTGTACTAAGAATTTATGACAAGCTGGACTATGTGGTGTTTCTAAAGGTTTTTATTTTGTTTTCTCCCTCATTTCAACTTCACCTTTGCATCCTTTTCTTCCAAATTCTCTTTTCCACTTAGCATTCTTTCTCTCAACCTTCTCAACAACAATTAATTGATTGAAGCATTATGGATAATGATTTTAGGAGTTTCATTTCTATATGTAGAGTTCACTTTCATGGTTCCTAGGTTGACTAGCTCTTGCTTTGCAAGATCCTTGGGTGTGGATTGAGGTCGAATTTTGTTGTTTCAATGTCATTATTTTTGTCTGCTCATTTTCTTTGCAAACATTTTTTATTATTGTGGAGTATGGTTTTGGTTTATTTTTTATTGATCTTAGGGTTTGTTGTCTATTTTCTTAATTAAGGTTCTAGTCTAAATCTTATAGTGGTGAAAGTTTATTACATGATTGTGAGTAGGAGTTTATAGTTGTTGTACATCATAAATTGTTCTCCCATATGGTGCAAGAATAATTTCATGCTCTATTTGGAATTTTCTTTAGTGTCCACTCCCCTAGTCCATTTTAGGATCATTTCCAGCCTTGGCCTTAGATCCAACTTAAGATATATCTTGGATGCTATATACCCTAAAAACCTTATCAATGATCCTATGCCAAAAAAAATTGACCAATGCTAAAATTTGAGTTAATTCCTAAGTCAAGGGACCTCTTATTAGTCACACCTTCTTAGACATGTATGTGGTGCATAGACCCTAGCATGATGAGCTAGCATCCAACCCATTTGCACAAAAAATAAGAAACTTATAATTTTTTACCTCTACCTTGAATGACATGACCTCAATTTTGACATTGCATGCTAAAAAGATTCCTAAATTCAAAATTGACATGTCAACCTACATCTAAGGTCATTCTCTTGCTCCATATTTAAACATATTTTTTTATCATTATCAAGTAATGAACATTTTGAATTATATGATGAAGCCCTATTGAAATGAACATTCAACTCTACAATAATGAATAATATTTACTACTATTTTCTCTCTTTCCACTTTAGTTTAAGCTTCATAAATGTTGTAGAGTAGTGGAGATCACTGACTGATGATTGGCTTGTACCACTTCATCATGATTTGGTATGGTTCTAGCTTACTTCACACTCAAGCTTTGATCACCTTACTTCATTGATGTGAAGTGACTTATTCTAATTTATACCCCTTGAGAATAAACCTTCTCTTGGGTTGGATATTATATTATCTTGTTTGAGGCATATAGAAATCTACTCTAACACACTTGAGTAGGGTTTTGATTATTGTTTTATTTATCATTGCTTGTCACAATCTTAGACACGCTTAAGATTTAGAGGAATACACTATTAGTCTCTATCAATTTGTCTATTTATGAAGGTAAGAATGCCAAAATAGGGGTTTGATCGAGGAAAAATCCTATATAGCCACAACCATCTTTTATTTTTTGTATCTATTCAAGTTCAAATTTGAGACAAAAAATAGAAAAAAAAACCAATAGAGAATATCATTATAGAAATTATCAAACTGTCACCCAATTCATATAGTACAGTTAAGACCCTAGTGCAACATATTGTCGTTTGTGTGACATTCCTATCCCTTGGATAATGGGCTTCCATTTTTGGTGATAGGTTCTTCTTCATCCACCCTTTCCTGATTTGTGTGACCTTTCTACAAATCTCAATATCTATCTATATAATTATTTGTTTTATTAGATTAGGTTTTGTGTCTCATAGGTTAATTAAATCATATTTTTATCAATCAATCCTCTTTGCAACAAAGGAACAAAACCCAAGAAGCTTGTCTCTCCTTTGAGAATGTTGACCAAGCATAACACCTTTGTTGGTTTGTGTTCTAATGCTTAGTAGGGAAAATATTGATACAAGTTAATTCACTAATTAGTACAGATTCCTTTTTGCATTAAAATAGGTGTAAATTTTTTAAATTAATAATCTATGGCTTTTTCCTTGGTCTAGGATTGTGGGGTTTTGAACCCACAACTCTAAGTTCCATTATCATTCTAACCCCTACACCCTAAATATCACCTTTTTTTTTCTTTTTAGACCTTGGGATTGAAAGGGAACCTAGTCTCGAATGCTTAGAATCTTATTTTCATACCTCCTCTCATTCTAATACCTACATCATTTTCCATACTCCTCTCAAATCTCATGTCTTGGAGGGTAGCAAGGACTTCAAACTTAAAATTCTATTTTATAATTTAACTCTCACACCTATAACATTCCTTGTTGCACTTTTTGGCCTTGGGTTCGGAAGGGAAACTTGGATTTATATGTTTCAAGTCCCTATTGTGTGTTCCCTCTATCTCTCAAGTCTTCTAAAGTCTTCACATAAGTACACATTTTGTTCATTATATACCTCAAACTTTGGAGTTCACCATGGACTCAAAACCATTGGTTGGTTCTAAGTCCATATTTCTTTCCACCTACCACCCTTTACTTTTCATTTTATAGGTCATCCTTTATAGACCTCAAAAATAAAAGTTGGTTCCAAGTTCATGTTTCACCCAACCCATCTTTCACTCATAATAAGCCTTCAATAATATTTCCTATTAGACCTTAGGTCTTGATAGGAACTTGGAACCCAAATTCCAAGTTCTTGGTCCACCCAATGAACCCCCACCCACCTAGGCTTTTTGATAGGTTTTAGTTCTTTTAGTTCCAACTTGACTTTTGGGCCTGACCAATGTTAAATTCTAGGTTCCAACCTAACCCTAGGACCCACCAAGATATATAAAATCCTCAATTTTCTAGTGAAAACATTTAACCACTAGGATCATCAAGGACTCTTTCAAATGGTTTTATAATATTAATAGGATCTCTCAAGGAATAAAAATCAAGAAAAAAGGGAATTCATTAGGATTTTTGTCCTATATGTACAATGACTAAAAAGGTAGATAAACTTGACAAAGTACTGACAACCATGAAATAAAAATTCCAAGGAATCCCAAAAGTCTCAAAGATCACCTCCACCATCTAAGATATCATCCATACTAGCCTAGGACACATCAACTTAAAATATTTTCATCATTGAAGGACATTTAGATATGGTGATACTCTCAAATGAAGAATGGTTTCCAAATTAGGATTAGCACATATAGTTGGATTCCCTATGTCTATTCAAAGCCAAAAATTGATTCAAGAGATCCTAGTGGGAATTTTTCTTTGGATATCTCTCTTGATCTCATAGCCCATGTATTTTTCCTCCCACTCAAGGAAAATTTAACAACATTAATAGAGGAGAAATCCCAAGAAGCATTTGACAAGGATGAGGATGAAAATATAAGGCATCTAAATAAATATTGGTTGATAATAGAGATGAATACTATAACCAAGATCCTCAAGAACTTAACAAGATTAGTCTTCCAGGGGGAATTGGTGATATAATCACCTTGTTAAAAAAAGTTATGGGCAAGATAGATTCTAGGATGTATCACACCTAGATGTATTATCTCATACACATGACCTTGAAAGATGTAGAGTACATATATTGGGCCTAATTAGTAAGTGAAAAATTACACAAATAGCTTATCACTCTCCAAAAAACCAATAAATTTACAGTGAGATCATATGTCATTTATCTACTGGAAAGGAAATTTGGATTTACTAGATTAACCATGGAACAAATATTAGGGGAAGGGAATTAAAAACAAAGAGTATGGAAATATTACACCTAGTTAGAATATAATAAATTCCAAAAACATTTAAGAGGGTTAATGATGCTTTCATTTTCCCTATCATAAAAAATCTAGTTGAGGATGACACAATAATGATTTTTATTGATAAAAAGCAATTAATAAGTATTGTTCCTTGCACTCACACCCCATTTTTTTCATGCAAAATGAGGCCCCCTTTATTTTTCTTGTCTTTTATTATTTTTCTTCTCTTGCCTTGTTTTTTTGGGTTTGCATATTTTCCTTTCCCCTTTCCTTTTGTTTTTGCCATTTTTTTGGAGTTTCACAATTACTTGTGATGCCATGCCATCCTTATCAATCTCAATCCCCAACATCTTCCATTTTGTTGTCTTCTAGATTAGCATTTTAAACATTGAGGGTTTCTTCACCAACATAATCTACGTGAGAACTCTAACTCTCGATGTCTGATGGAAATGAATCTTGTTGTTTTGATTTTCTTTCCTAATAGAGTATTTAATTTCCTTTGATTCATTAATGGTGCTTTAATGTGCCCATTGATTTAGGATTTTATGGGTATTTACATCATTTTATGTGTCATTTTTCCATAGTGATTTTGATGCTTTACATTTTCCTCGTGACTCTCTTATAAATAAACTCGACTTTATGCATTTTTTAGTGTTTTTGTGCAGTTTTTCTGCATTCTAGTTTGTGTTGGCATGTGCTTGACAATTTTTATTTGGCTCATGGGTATCTTGTTCATTAGTGTTCATGAAAGGAAATATACATCCACCCAAGATAATTCCACATAACCCAAATAGAGAAATCTATTCAAACAAGTATTCAAAATCCATATCCAAAAGAATAGACAACATACCATCAAAGATGAAATAAGATATACCCTAGGAAAACCATCAAGAGGGAAAAACCCAACCTCCAAAAGCATCAATTACTCATGTATTATTCAAAAATAAAATCATTACAATACATATTTAGAGTCTCATTGAATACCCTTGAAACACAAGCACTCTACAAGAACTTCATGTGAACAAGCATGTAACCACACATCCCATGCCATGCTTCAAACCTCACAATTGCAAACAAGAGATTCTCTCAACCCCTTAACCAAAATGGTCAATTAGACAACCTTAGATAGAAATAAGATTATATAGAGCCACCAAGTGGTATTACATAAAATATTCTTTTTAGTTCTTATTTAAGATCATTGACTTCTTTAAGTAATTCTTCTTCACTTTGAACTTGTTTTCTTGAGTAGAATCCTTTTGGGAAGAAAATTCAACATGTGCATCCCTATACCATATAGCATGAGAAGTAGGGGTACTCAAAATTGAGAATAGGAAATTTCTTTGGTTTGATGGCTTATTTGTAGGATTAACCTAAGTAGCAGTGGTCACAATCATACTGGGAGAACTAACCCGAGCATATAGACCTTCTTTGAGGTCATACTCTCTTTTTTTTTTTTTTCTCTTTCTAGTTTTTCCATAAATTCATCATATTTGGGACCCATCCAATTTATTTTATCTCTCAGATATTCAACATCCATTACAAGTGTTTAGGCATTACTACTCAATAGAGGTGTGGTCAAAGTACTTTCCTCATTATTTATAAAAGTATTGACAAGGGGTTCCGTAGGATTTCCTGTGTCTCTAGTTTTCCATATTTGTCTTTGAGCTAGAAGCTTACCAAATAATTTTATTCTAGGGTCTATTTGAAAGAAAAATCTTCTTCCATCTATTTTTTTGATGAACCTTCTTCATTTTTCAAAATTACCACCTAGGAGATCACAGAGTCATCACCCATAAATGGGGATAAATATTTAATATTTTTTTATAAAAAATTATGAGTTACAAACATGCCCAATTGTAACTGCATAAATTTTTTGAACAACAAATGGTTTACGACATACAATTCCTTAGAATCTATCCAAGAACAACTATTGAAATTGAATTTAAAATGCAGCCCCTACTAGAGTCACCAATTTGTTGGTTCTTTTTCATAGCTAATTATTCGGTTGCCTCTAAAGATAAGAAAAATCTTTAAGATTCTCAGGCTAGTTTCCAATGAACATGAGACAGTATTGCAATTGTGCTCCTCTACACATTAGCTTCTGCAAGACCTAGGGAGGTATCTCTTCACAATATCAATTAGTTTTCACTTATCTCACAACAAGATATTGATATAAAAAATATTTTCTCATTAACTACACCAAGAATGCATGAAAATCTATCAGAATTGGCTAAATTCTTGGAGACTTGTCTAATATTGGCTTTGAGAACATATATATAACCTAGGAGTAAATTTTAAAAACTTATACTTCAACTATTTTTTTCATTTTGAATGACCTTGAAATTGCAACTAATCCTCTTACTTAGATTGGTGCCTTAAACCAGTGTTGATAGAGTCAAAGATCATGCAAATATTTTCTGAACAACAATCTAGATAAAAAATTCAGTGGAAATCTATTATTATTTACTTACAATAATATTTCATATGCTTAGATTCATCCTCATTTATTCTTAAAAATCCATGAACATTGTAAGACTCAACATTTCAAATATAGAAAATTACTCTATTACTTTAACAAAATCCACAAAAGAAAAATTCATTGCACAATGATGCAAAGATGAACTCCAAATATCCTTGATCAATTTTATTCATAAGAGAAATAAAATATACACTGGTAAAATTATCTATGAACCTTTTCAAACTATGTATGCATCTTTTTAAATTTTTGTAGTGCTATATAGAGAGATTTACACGTGCATTCACTTTCTTCCCTAAAAAGCCTAGAACAAGACCAAACCTATCTAAACCAAACTTTCCTAATTAAAAATTGTCCAAGATCCTCATAAAATGGCTCGAAATTTACTTTTATTGACACAAGGGAGAAAACAAGCCTATATTTATGAACAAGTGACACATTTTCATTTGAAAACTTGCTCAAAAGATCAAATCAAAACTGATGCAACTGCCTTATAATAAGACAAAAGGTACAATGCTAGAAGATAAAACAGTTGCAAAAATTGTTGTAGAAGATGCTCCTCTAATATGCACAATAGGATGAAATTAGGTGATCACATGACTTTTTAATTTATATTTCTCCACCCATGTTGTAAAGGTACTCTATGAAGGCTATGAAAAAGCTAGAATTTGTTTGAAAAATTTAGATGAGAAGAATATTCCTCATTTGTCCATCTTTTCATAGCCTCTAAAAACTATATTATTTTTTCTTCTAATTTTATCAACTTATCCACTGCAACATTACATTTATCCATCCTTACTTTATCATTTATGAAAATAGATCTTAGAGGTGAGACAAGATATTATTGAATTTAGACCTCCCTGACTTATATGCCTTGACCTCCCCATCTTCTGACAAAATTATAGGTATCATATCCTACTCTAGCCCTTCACAATATTATAAATTTTGCTCCATAGCTAGTTAAAAACTCTCATGGATAATCACAGTATCCTCTAATGTACTTGAGTTTTCTAAAATAGTTGGCAGTTCACTTGGAGCATTAACATCAAAATTTCCCCTATCAATCATTTTTCCAATTAATTGTATCCTTGGGCTCTAAACATCCTGGAGGCTCCTCAATTGACTTTTTAATTTGAAAATATGGATGTTGGCTATTTTGATATATGTAGATGCAGGATAACCTATGGCCTAATAGGCTATCCATAACTTCTGATAGTTTTTCTTTCTTTTCCATCTTTTCCTTCTGCTCTACCTCCTTGCTTTCTCTAAGATCCTTTATCAAAATATCAACCTCCAAAGTCAAATCCATCTTCTTTTGATATTTTTTATCATCAAAAACAACTTGAGGAGGTGAAATAAATCCTATGGAAACATTGACCTACTCTTACAGCTGCAAATTCAAAGTGTTTACCTTATCTAGATATGCCTCTAATTTCTTCACAACTACTTCAATGAACATAGTTTTTTTCACTGTCAATGTTGTTCCTTTCAATGAATTAGTGTTCCTCAATCTTCTAAAAATTAAGTTTCTAGTTAACTCACTTGCATTATTGATTACTTGGGGCATATTTATTTCAAGAAAAATGGACCAAATTATCAAGTTCTCATGCCTTGGATTAAAACCTAACCAAAATTAAAGTGCATCTTCTTTCTCTTCATAATTTAATATTAGGTCATCACCTTCCTATCTCCTAATAGTATTAAATACAATTGTAGATGATATATATCATCCTTCCAATAACATACATGGACCTCTCTTTTTCATTATTTATGTCCCTTTCTCTAGAGTCAAATTTTATAGGTTAAAATTGACCTTAACCCATATTTGATAGACAATTCCTTGGCTATTCTTGTTTTTCTTCCTCCATCTTCTTTCTAAAATCCCTACCTTTATTCTTCAAGAGGAAATCCTTGAATTTCTTTGTGGTGATGAATTGATCCATCTAACATGAATCCAATGCATGTTAAGGATCTTACATCATCTACCACCCACCCACCTATCTCAAAATTTATCAACAACCTATCATGGCAAGGTCTCTCAATTACAACCATTGATGGTGGATGCATCACTTTCCTTATTTTTGAATCGTTTGGAAAATTATCATCATCCAAAGGGTAATCCACTAAATATTCTATTGCAAGAGAATTTTTTTTCAATGGTGTTACCTACTGAGGACTTTTTTGCTCAACCATCTGAGATGAAGGGTTGGGTTTATCCACTTGTGGCATAGGTACATTGGTCAATAAGTTGGTTGTATTATCATTCTTTATCATGATTCTAAGGATTGGGCCTTGAATCTCTATATGCACCATTATAAGAAGGATCAACCTTCTTTCTTCTATCCTCTACAATTTGAATTTAGACCCATTGTTCTCTCCTCCTTGTTGCCTCTACTCTGAAGAACAATTTCATAGTAAATCCTCAAAAGGCCATAATCATGTACATAAGATGCAAATTTGTATCTAATCCTAGCATCATAAATGAAATGCTCAGGATCACATGTTCTTACTTATAGGTTAAAATTGACCTTAAACCATATATTGCACCTCATATCTTGCCTAGGTCTATTCCAGATATCATCGGAAAGCTGGTTCAATGAACTTCGCAGTGGTGGTGGTTTGATTTTTTTGATTTTTCTGTTTTGATTCTGTTTTTTCCTTTCAAAGTCAGAAGTTGTTGTTTTCACTCCGGGAGGCATAACTTTTGCGTCCTAGCTCTGTTTTGCAAAAAAATAAAGGCGTTGGAAAGCTGGTTCAATGTTCTACATAGATCTCAAACCTGTTTTTTCAGATTTCTTTACAAGTATCTGATATTCTTGTTTGATATCAGCCTTTACCTTTTCAATTATTTTCTTGGGAATCATGCAATCAGGCTATTTTTTTGAGATCAATGAGCATTGTTTTTTTATTTTGAGAGTATATATTGTTGTTTTATGTCATGGATACACATAATATTGCACCCCTTACTCCATTCAACTATTTTGGTTGGAGAAAACAAATGGAGAATCATTTGAAACACAAAGGGTTGTATAGGGTAACCATGGGTACAAAAATTGAACCTATAGGTGCTACTGAAAAGAGAAAGTGGTTTAATAGATGTGATGAAGCTTATGGTAATTTATGTCTATCTCTTTCATCTGACCTTCTTTTTCATATTGATTCTTGCACTACACCAAATGAGATCTGGACTACTTTAGAGTCTTTGTTTGGGAAGCAGGATACTATGACAGGGTTTTAGTTAGAGAATGAGCTTATTGGATTAAATCCTAGGGATTTTGATAGCATCCAGGAGTTTTTCACCAAACTTAAGTCTCTTAGATTACAATTTTCACAGTGTGGTGTTCAAAAGGAAGACTCTCAGTTGATATTGTCCATTCTTTCTAAGCTTGGACCAAATTATTCAGTTTTTATATCTACCTTTTATGCCACTAGGGATGCACTTGGTACGAGATTCACTATGCCATCTCTTGATGAATTTGCTTCATCTCCCACTCGAGAGCAATCTAAGTTAGCTAGCATGGGCACGGTGAAACCTTCTTCATCACATGCACTTATTGCATCACAAGAGCTTAGAGATCAGAAGGATTCTACAGGTAAAGGAAAGAAATAGAAACAAAAGGATTACAAATCTCATGAGAAAAAAAAGGAGTCCTTAGATTCCTCCTCCTCTTTTAAGGGGAAATCATCTAGGAAGGAGAATACTACATGTGCATATTGCAAGAGAGAAGGACATGCAAAACATAATTGTTACAAGAAGGACATTGATGAGCTGAAACATCTTCTTCAAAAACACCAAATTGATTTGCCTTCTAGGATGTCTGCATCATCTTCTTCTCCTCATTCTTCTTCTTCTTCAGAGTAGCATGACAGGGGCACAACTGGTTTACATACTTCATCAGATATGAAGGGGCATGCTCTTTATGCTTCTTTAGGTATTGGATCAAGGAGATGGCTTCTAGATTCATGCGCATCTCATCATATGGTATCTTCATAGTCTATGTTCACTTCCTTTGAGCCTTGCACTATGTCTCCCATTTTGATGGGAAACAACACTTACATGAGTGTTACAGGGAAGGGGTCTATTATTTTTGGGGACCACTCCTTTTAGGATGTCTTGTGTGTCCCTCACTTGACAAACAACCTTCTTTCCATCTATCAGATCACACATGGAGGCACTGGGAGATCTGTGGAGTTCACACCTGATTCAGTTATCATCAAAGACTTGGAGAGTAGAGTAGTTATTGCTACTAGGATAGTGGATCACTCATCTCAGTTGTATTCCTTTACCAATTTTGGTACTAATGGTGCTTTTGTTCCTACAGTTGTTCCTCACACTTCTAGTGTGAATCATCATTCACAAGAGACATTTGGATTCTTGAACATTGGTGTTCTCACTTCACCCAGTTCTTGATCCTTCTGTTTCACCTCCTGTTACAATTGTTGATACTTCTATGACTACAAAGGTGGTTTCTTTTGTTTCATAGCAACAGGACATTCTTGATCATTCATCTTTGGAGGTTTTTGTTTAGACTTCACCTACTTTGACTTCTTCATTGGTTGAGGTCGCACCTGCTTCTGTGGAGACATCTTGGGCTACACCTACTTCACCTTTAGAGATTTCATTCATTCAGCCTCTTCCCTCTCACTTCTTTCAGGAGATGCAGTTTCTTTAGTTCTTTTGGAGCTACTTCATTCTAAGGGGGATTTGTGGTCTCTTCTTTCCTCTCTTATGGGGGGGTTCTTTCATGTATCTTTGTGATGGATGGTGTCCTTGGGGTGTCTTATGGAGTCCTCCATCTTTCATCACTTAGTTTGCATTCTATTTTGGGGAGGAGTTTTGTTCCCATGTGGTTTTCTCCTTTACTTCATTTGATTTAGTTTGCATTGCATTTGTAAATGGGTACCTGATCAGGCCTTGTTGTTAGGACTCATCTTTGCATAATAATTTGATCCTCCCTAAGTTGCACTTATGGGGGGGTGTTGGTGTAATTAATTATTTAATTACACTTTAGCATAAGTTTACTTAGGCATATTTTATTTCCTAGGTTAATTGTAATCCTTATCTAGTTGAGTTGTCTTTTTGCTCAAGATAAGATTAGGGTTGTGCATGTCTTGCTTTTTTCCATGATTGCCTTTTTGATGGCTTTTGTATTATTTGTAAAACAATTACATTCAATAATCGTTATTTTGGTTTTTTTCTTGCACATATTTGCTCTGAGGGTTTATAGAACATCTCTTCTTTTTGTTCTGAATATTTGTTGCATGTGATAGGTGATTGCTTGCAAGTGATTCTCGAGGACTGTGAAGTTGGTTTTTCAACTTCTACATTGTTGGCCTACATTCCTCAATATTTCTCTAACAAAAAATTCTCAAAGGTACTATAATTGGACTTATCACAATTACTATCCCAAATGTAATTTCATTCTTACACAATAAATAATCTCTTCTAAGCATCATGAGATCTAATATGCATGCAAGTAGACCATATATTCCTTCCACTATAAAGCAAGATGTGGCATAACAAAGAATACCACTTGAAGTGGACAATATATCATTCTCCTTAAGTTCACACAAAGCTTTGTGAATTCCATTAGCAATGAAGGTTGCAAAATCATAGGGTTTATTTACATCCCTTCTCTAAATTTAAATTGCTAATACTATCATATTAACTAGCATTTGAGTTTTGCAGTCCATCCCTAGAAATTTTCATAGAGAAAAGTATGTTTTGATAAAGTAATAATCAAAGAGATCATAATTAAATGGCTCCAATTCTCCACTAGAAAACCTTTTCAACTCTTTCTTCTACCCTATAGGCCTAAAAATAGGTAGTCATTTAACTTTATACCTATCCCTTAATCTCTAATATTCTCTTGTAAGTGATCGTAGGTCAACATGAAACTAGTCATTCTTATCCAAGTTAAAAACCTCACAAACATAATTTTTGTTAAAGCTTGTTAGAAAAAACCTGATCCATTATAAATTTCCCTTTTCTTTGGGCTATAAGCCTTAGCTATGGCTCTAATTAAATCAACATTGATGAAAATATTGGGCACCACCAACCTTCTAACCCCTAGTCTCCAAATATTGTAGATTGTTCTATTAGCCGAACACTTTCTAAATCCATACTTAAACAATGTATACCCATGGATGGGAATTTGGCATCTTTGAAATATTCATTTTTATCAATGATTCTATTAGCTAAAATTCCAAGCCCCTGAGAAATTCTAGGTCTCTCAAATGATCTAGGTAACTATGTGAATATATATTCATCAAAAATCCTTTTAATTCATCTTGAGGTTCCAACCATGACTACTAGGGTTAGGGTTTAGGTTTTTCTTGTATTTTTATAAAATTATTAAATTTTCTACAAAGTTTGACTAATCTAAGGGTCCCTTCAAATTTCAACTTTTAGACACCTCCCCTAACAAACCATAAAGACTTGCAAATGTATGCTAATTCGGGTTCACCAAAATTTTAGATGATGAAAAGGAGAGATCTAGGCTAAATGTCCTACCTAAATCAATATTTTCACCTTAAACATTATGGACACAAAATTAACTAAGAAGTGGTGTTTGGTTGTTGTCCTCAAGGAAAGCCAAATAGGTTTGTTAAGGTATTGGTCCCTTTTTGCTGTAGAATTTAAGGATTGATAAGATGATACAATAAACTAGGTGAATTATGATCCAATTGACTAAGTGTGACATAATGTGAATGTGACATAACAAAATATTAGAAACAAAGGGCATATTTGAGTAGGAAATATATAGAGAAGAATCTACTTCTAGAAATTGGAGCATATTAGGCAAGACGCTAGTGTGTTACACAAGTGTCCAAGAATGTCAAAAATTAGGGTTTCTATGTCTATACAGACCGAGATCTATTTGAAGACTTATGATTGTGAAAATTAGGATCCAAAGTGTGACTATTTTTAGATAATAAAAATACTCCAATCTCTTAATTATGAGTCCATGAAGATAAGAATTAGGGTTTAGGAGCCTTTAAAAGTGCTAATATGTCGAATCCACTTCACAGAGTAGTAACCTGTAAACTTGCAAAACAGACAGAGGGAAAAGGGTTGTATTGTATAGGGGCTTGCCTTGGTCAAAACCCATTTTGGTGTTCCTACCTCCATAAATACTATGATTATAGATGATAAATAATACATGCTCTCAAGGGAGCAGAGGCAAAACAATAGAGATAAAAATGATAAAAATAAAATGATATCTTGCCATTTTGATTTGAAACCCTTGTTGGATTGATGTGTCTATACCAATTTCACACAAGGAGGAGGAAGATGCTTCCTTAAGATCCTATAAGTGTTAACACATATAATAATAATAAATAAGAAACATCATACAATACTTGAACATGCATTTTTAATAGATTACAAAGTATAACTTAATCGAAATATATCTTTGATCTTTTGCTTGTCTTGCTTTTGATTTTCCTTTAGGATTGCATTAATTGTCTTAGTTGTCTAGGTGTTCTAGACTTGTGAAGGAGGGATGAAGTTATATATATGAATATAAACTTCCAAAAACCAAATTATTTTTAAATTATACTTAGACCGACTTTCAAATTCAAAAAATTGAACACAAATAGCCAAGATGCTAGCATGTCGCACTAGGGTCCAAGCATATTTTTCTCTACAAAGGCTCAATAACTAAGGAATTAATCAAGTTTGGAAAAAGATCAAAAAATAGGTACATCACAAGAATAATTAAGAACATGTGCCAAAGATGGTGCTAAAAATCTAGTATGAAATGATAAGCACAACAATTTTTGATAAAGGAAAAAATGGGTTTTACAGGGACCCGAAACCACAAAGTTTACAAGATAAATAAAGATAAAGCATTACAGTACCCAAAAAAATAGGATGGCTGCAAAATAGAAAAGACCAAAAGAAACCACAACCACAAGCCCAGAGCCAACAAAGACCAACACAAAAACTAGTGCACAACCAGAACTAACCTAAGAACTTTAAAGTATCAACAACCTCAGCTTCAAGGTTGCACATATCTTGGGTGCTCTTTCTGAGAATTATAAGCACAATAGTTAATGACACTGCAGTATCAAGTTTTTCTAATTTTGATGTAAGAAAAGAGCATACTCAACTTTTCAAGATCCTTCAAGATTTGTAACGTAGAAAAATATCATTCACAAATCACTCTCATATAAAAGGTGGATTTGCATATTTGAAGCTCTGATACCATGTTAGATTCACTCAAGGAATCCAAATCCCAATATCATGTGTAAAACCAAAATATGCTTCTACAAGAGAGAAAAAATAAATTAATTTTTCCAATAATGGATGCAAAATAATAGTAGATCAAATATGATCAATGAATGTGTAGTATGCATACCAAAATGTACATATGATACCTTTCTTATATAGGAAAGGTTGAGAGCTAGGACTAACTAGGATGATGAAAAGTTTCTTACCCTATGTCATGTGACAACTAGGGGATAAGATCACATGTGTACAAGAAAATGATAGAAAGATTCATAAATATCTAAGTGAACTTAACATGTGAATATGTGTGAATAGTCCCTAAACAATAACTAGTTAGATAATGTTTCTTGTTCACATTGCAAATGGATAAACCAGATATAAAATACCCATGTTCACACCAACACATTGTACATTGATGACATGTTCTTTGGGAATGATAAAAAATTGATTTTTAATTTGAAGTCTCAGCTCTCAACATATTTTGAAATGAAAGATTTAGGGGTAGTTAGATACATCTTGGAGATAAATATTAGAAGAGACAGAGCTAGCATAAGAGTTTTTTTGGCCCAAAGTAATTATGTAAACTTGGTGTTGGAGAGATTCAACATGATATCTTGTAGATCGATGTGTGTTCCTATTTTTTAAGGGGAGAATTAATTGTGGAGGACTATCCAAAATCTCCTATTGAGATGAAAATAGTTCTAAAGTGCATTATGCGAGTATTGTTGGAAATTTTATGTATGATATGGTATGTACAAGGCCAAACATTACCCAAGTAGTGAGAGTCCTTAGTTGGTTTTGTTGTAAGTATGAGCAAGTTTGGTGGTGTTGTCATGAATTTTTTCATTGATGTCAACATAGTTCAATATGTTGCAGATTGTGTATGAATATTTGAGATTTTGTTGAGATGTGAGTACATGGAGCTATCTTTATAATGTTGCAGATGTGCTAAAATGATGGCTTTCCAAGTGCTTTTGAGAAAATTAATATATAAAGAATGAAGTCAGAGTTATGTGTGTGTTCAGAATATGCTCTGGTATGTGCTCTATGTTTCTCCTATGTTGATCCTATGCTTGTGTGGATCTAAAGAGTTGTTGTTGATAATCTAATGGTGATATATACTGATTTGTAGCTTCTAGTTTGATGGAGTGTGAAATTTGTGTTCATCAGTGTGTGAACTATTCTAGCAGAGTTAGATGTTTGTGGATTGGGAGAAATGTTTCTTCTCTGTAGTCCTCCACTATTTTGTTTTAGATCTTGCATATCTAGAATGTGTCTTATAATGGTGTTCTTTGGGTTCTGGAAAGGATGCTTGTGGTTTGGTGATCCGGAAGTTAAGTTTCACAGTAAGTGTATGTGTTTGCACAGTTCAAATGGACTGATGGAAGGAGTTCGATGTTCAAAGGTTGTTACACTTGCTGTGGATGTATATGAAGGAACCGAAGATGTGTTCTCATGAATAATGAAACATGTGTCATCTGCATGTTATCTTCTTGTTGGAAAGCGTGTAATTCACTGTTTATTTGTGTTTTCATTAGGTTTAGCCAACCTAGTGTTTACACTTCATATGAAGAATAAAATTTAATTAAGGAAGTGTGGTTGATCTGAGACATTATTTTTTGGTCTTGGTTAAGTGTTTTATTGGTTAACTCTCATTCCTTTCCATTGCAGGAATGTTGAGTTGCCAACCTAATTTGAATTTATGAAATGGAGCTTATGTGGCCAACCTTGGAGAAAGTTTCTAAGGTTGAAGATGGTATAAATGAAAATCGAGATGCAAAGAATTGCATGATGCAAAGTATTGAAGCAAGCCACAAATAAAAGAGTAGAAGTGTGCAAAAGCTAGTTGAGGCAGCAATACTTCATTGTGTTAGATTCCTGAAGGTAGTGAGTTGAAGGTTTCTACAATCTTCTAATCAAGGCTACAAATGTGTGTAATGGATCTTTTGTTTTTCTTTGTATCAGTAGGCAATGAGCCTCCTTGTTGGACAGTGAGTCCTTTCTGTAGGCAGTGATCCTTTGAAGTTAATCCTCACCATGGCCTTTCCCTCATTGGGTTTTCCATGTAAAATCTGATGTTCTTTGTGTTGATTTTACTTTTCATTATCTACATTTCATGTTCATACTTAATAACAAAACAATGTGGTTGTGAAATTGATAAGTGTTGAAGTTTTTAGTTTAAATTTGGTGACAACTAATTCACCCCCTCTCAGTTGTCCTATGCCTTTTAACAATTGGTATCAGAGCTTTGGTTCCATGGTATAGAGCTTAACCGCTTAAGGAAGATCTGATGGTACATAAGTTGGAAATCCCTATGTTTGATGGATCTTATTATAGTGAATGGAAAGTGAAAATGAGAGGATATATTAGCTCTCTTGGTTACAAGACCTAGAAGGCTATTGTGAAAAATTATATAGCTCTAATGGGTGGTCTTACTACTGCAGATGAGGTTTCTTCTTATGAGGAGAATGAGAAGGCGAGGTATGCTATTTTCAATGCTCTATCTAAAACTGAGCGAACTAAGATTCTTTCTTTGGGAACTGCTCATGAAGATTGGAAGAATTTGGATGATATTTATGAAGGAAATGACAGAGTGAAATTGACAAAGAAGCTGACGAAAAAGAATAGATATAAAAATCTAAAAAATGGAAGGTGAAGATTTTGCAAGCTATTTCCAGAGGGTTGAACTTGCAGCAAATGATGTTAGGAATCAAGGGGGTAAACTAACTGATGAATATATAATTGAGAAGATCCTAATAACCCTACTGGAGTGTTACAACACTTGATATAATTAAGAAGATCCTAATAACTTGATAAGATCTGAGTTATTGAAGAAATGTATGATCTTAAGAAATACACTAAAGAAGAGCTATTTGGCACCTTGATTGCATTTGAGATGAGAAAGTTTGGAAAGATAGAGGAAAAGGAAAAGATAGCATTTAAAGCAACAAAGAATGAGGATGATCTGAATAGTGATGGTTTTGATGAGTTGGAAGCAAATTTCACCAAGAAGTTGAAGAAAGGTATCGACAAGTATAAAGGTATGTTTCCCTTTAAATGTTGCAATTGTGGTAATATTGGTCATTATACTTCAAGGTGTCTGAATAGAGTTGTACATAAGAAGAACAAGGATCAAAAAGATAAGGATAGAAAGGATAAGAAATATAAGAATTTGTATTATGTTAAAGAAGAATTCAGAATCTATGATGGTGAATCTGATTATGAGGGTGATGATAGTGAATGTTTTTTTTAACTTTGGAGAATAAATCTGTGCCTGCTAGCACTGGAAAATGTGCAAGAAAGAATGCTCTAGAGAAAAAAAAGAATGAGATGGAAGGTACTTTGGTCACTACCTTTCATGCTAGATAGGATGAAGACTACTGGGTGATTGACAGTGGATGCTCTAATCACATGAATGGAGATAAACGTAAGTTTACTAAACTTGAAAAGTATGATGGTGGTTCGTTCATGTTTGGTGATGATTTAAGAGCGAAGATTGTTGGAAAAGGTTCAATTAGTTTTGATGGAATTCACAACACTGATAATATATATTATGTAAAGGTTTTGAGGCATAACCTTTTGAGAGTTGGACAAATGTGTAGAAATGGTTTAAACTT
>VDFB02199970.1:0-12527 GCA_007258455.2 Sequoia sempervirens
AACCTATGACTTTCTTGAGAGTAAGTCAAATCTTTAGGGGAGGATGTAGTACCTCCATGATTCACCTTTTTAAGATGTTTTTTAAGATGTTTTTGGATTCATTTTATGTATCAGGTACTCTTTTCTTGTGGTTAAAACATTTTATAATGACATTTTTTACAGTGCGTTACTATGTTAGATAATGTAATACTTAAGACTTGTTAAGATGTTAGGTTTATATAGGTTATGTTTAATTTTTTTATTTAAGGATATTGATGAAGTACTAATGTTTAATAATGATATGTTCAAATCATTGTAATGACTATGTGTGATGTTCTAGGTTAAGACTCATCATGTGTGTTTATAGATATGCTTATGGATATCCTAACGACTAATGGAATAGTGATGTTAGATTTTGATTTGTCTTTGACTATTTTGATGATAATTATGAAATGTTTATGAATATACTGTAAATAGAATGTGTTACCTTATTTTGGAATGGTTTGTGATTATTGATGTTACGAGATGTTATCTGATATATTCCATGATTCTTTTAAATATTATTTAGGTTTGAAGGGAAGGATGTCATATTTCTCACTTGTGAGAACCCTACGATGTTTTGATTTCCTTTCACTATGTATGTGATGATTATATAAATATATGTGCAAGGACATTTGTGTGTTGCGGGTTATAGGTAATAGGAATTGACTCCACCTGAATTAGTAGGATTGAGTGTGCCTTAAACCCAATGGATCATTTGATCAGAGATAGCATTTGGTCCCCTACCCTATTCATCATCCTGGAAGAGGATGACTATTTGGTTTGTTATCTCATTAGTGTTGTTTGATGTCTCTAATCAATTGTTCTTTCTTTTTGACCTGACATTTGGTTTGTTTAATTTAAATTTGTTTGATAAATGTTGTGTTTGGTTAATTGATTTATTAAAATAAATTATTAAGTAAAAGTATTTTGATAGATAAATATAAATGTACTTATTAATAACTATAGTTTATTATAAATTAAATGTATAATATAATATTAAAATGAAATAAAATAAAATTATGGTGGAAAGTCATAATTAATAAATAGTAAAATAAAATAAAAAGATAGAATGATTTTGCATACAACACATGCACAACTTTGATTGTTGAAAAAGAAACTTAATGTTTTCTTGGGAATTTTGTGAGATTTTATTGGATTTTTTGGTTTAAAAAATGAAGTCTTCATTTTGTAAATAATTATCCTTTTGGGAGATTTTTGGGATTATTCATTCTCTTTTTCGAGAAGTGAAGTAATGGGTCTGCAAGAAAATTTCATATGCTATGGATTTTGTGGGGAAAAGGGGGTTATTGAAGGAAATGGATTTGAGTTTTGGGAAGAAAATTTCCGTAAGACAATTGCATTCCATTGTTGATTCTCAAAAGGGAGGAACATAGAGGGATAGGTAGAGGGAAGGCATTGTATCGGATCAAATTGGGAAAAAAGAACTTACAGGTGTGCCTTCATTCTTCTTATGATAGAGATATTGTTTTGATTGTTTAGCGATTTAATCATTTTGTTTATAAATTCTGTACAAATATATATATATTTATGCATATCCTATAATCATTGAATTCCATGAGATAGAACCTATTTTACACCTTCTTATTCCTTTCCTTTGAAGATATTAAGCCATTATCCAATTATATTCTGTGCATAGACTACAACCATGTGTCCCTTGTTTTCTTTCCCAATCGTATGCATTTTCCTGAATGTTTATGAGGACTTTTCAACAAATCCAAACTGCATTTATCTTGCCCTTCTATCACCAGATCTCCTTGCTTTCTTGAACCTGTCCAAGCCTAAAGTATGGCATCACAAGAACTTTTGATTGTTGGACTTCCTTTCTTGACACCTTGTAGTGGTGACCAATGGCATAACCATCTCTGCTTTGATAAATTCATGCATGACTATAATTGAATGTGAGTTCAGAAAGGGTGGTCGATTGAAATATGAGCTATCTCTATTCACTGTCCATGTACTTGCACCTGGGAATTCCCTATTTCCTCATGTGTGCTTGCTTTTTGTAGCACCCTAGGGTGTTGTTGGTGTTTCATTTGTTGTTGTACATTGTGGCTTCAACCCTATGTATTACATTCCATACCGAATCCTTCAAGTTTATAGTATTGGCTATGTTTAATATTGGCATTCGAAATTATGTACTACTTATGATATTCCCTTTCGTGTTATTCATTGGGTACATTATAGTTGATACATGATGAATATACAATATGATAGGATTTTGATGAATATGCTTGATATTTGACATTTGATACTTATGGCAATTTCATACAATAATTTGTGATTTAAATATGTTTGGAATTCATTACTTGTCTAGCTTATATTTTATATTTGGTGTTCCATTTCATTCTTTGCATTGTATACACTTGAAAGTATAAATTCCTTCATGCATCTTATATTTGATACAGTTAATGTATGGATTCGATGGATATGATTCATGTGTGGGGTTTAATTTATATATTTGATTTATATGCAACTCATTTGGTAATCAATGGAGTTACAATATGTTTGGAATTCAGTTTATATGTTCGATGAATGTTTATATTTTCCATGGTAATCGTTGAATATGCATTATTTTTGACCATCAACTTCTTGTATGGCTTATGATTTATATATGGCTTCCCATACTTGAATGCCAATTTTTTTCTATATACTGCAACACTTCATATTGTGTTTCCTTTTGAAGAGTTTAGTATAAGTTTGATATTTGATACTTCCCCACTATGTTTTATTTGATGTTGTTATTGTATTCTTCTTGTGCTGGAATTCAAAACAAGGTATGGCGATATCATACTATGGTTTGCGAATTTTATTTTTGACAAACAATACTTTGTATTGTGTTGTGAATTATTCCTTGCGTTTTATATTCAATGTGTTGAATATTTTAAATTCATTCAGTGGTTATACTTTGGCATGCGATTTATAGATGATATATGGTATTTGGTATTTAATGAATATGGCTTATATTTGATAAACAATGATTATACTTTAAGTTTGGAATTCTATTATTTTGATATATAAATATACATACATATATATGTATATGTATAGATATATGTATTTTTATATATGTGTGTATATATAAATTATAGTTATAGCAAAAGATTGCTTTGGTCTATGTGATTAATTGGTTATGTTAGATGAGAGAATTGATTTACTTATTTTCAGATAATAGAAGGGTTTTTGTTTAATCATAATAAATGAATTAGATTGCCTTTTGTTATTCAATGAATGCTAAATACTATCATAATTATTTAATAGTCAGTTTTTAAAAATCACTATGTAACTAGTTATTTGGAATAATTGTTATTTCAGTTATTTATGGATTATTGTGGTAACTGGCCCATTAAGTGAATTAGGTAGTTGAGTTAATGAGTATCTTGAAATGTGGAAGTAATGTTTTGTTGGATTGTTCATATTGAATTATTGTGTTGGTTATTGGAATTTGGGATGATTTTAATATTTGTTTCAAAGTGGGAGTCATTTGTGCAAATTGTTAAGGTTAGCTTCAAGAGGTTTAGGAGGGAGTCTCTTTTATGTATGGTTGTTATGATTGTTTCACTTGGATGTGGTTGATAGTGTTTTGAGTTGTATGCAAGAGGGTCAATGCCTTGCAATATGTATAGATTCTTGTGATTGTGATTTGTGTGCAAGATGGTCAATGTCTTGCACTATGTATGGATCATTCATGTGAATTATGTTAAGTTTGCAAGATGTAAATGCCTTATTGATGTGTAGGGTTTACTAGTTACAAGTAGGGGGAGTGGCTCGCCATGGGGGCCAGGACCCAAAGTGGTGCTCAAGATAACCCATGGAGGGTTTCTTAATCTAGTGATAACATTAATAATGAATTAAGGGGAATGGGTAGAATTCACATTAATCAAGATAGTGTATGCCTCAGTCATGGCTCAAGTGTTCATTTAGGCTTGAGATGAGATGGGAAGACTTGGAATGGCAAGATCATCTATCTTGTCATCATGAAAGGTACATTGATTCCACATTACTTTGTATGGGGTCCGTGGATCGTTGCCAGGATAACCCAGGATGGGGGTTTTGGGGCCTAGGAAGATCAACCAGGATAGCCTATATCAAACTATGTGATGACACTCTTCCCTATTGTAGTCTAGCATTCCCTAGTTTTACTTTCCCTTCAGTTACATGCGTGCCTTTGGAAGTGAAGTTAGTGTTGTAAGTGATGTTGTGTTGTGTGTAGTGTTGTGTTGGAGTCCATGTATAACCCCTGATTGTGTTAGCCTATTACTTTCCTGACTATCTTCCTGATGTGGGGCCTTGTGTTATCTCCTAGCATGGGGAGTGGACCTTAGGGTTCCACATGGTCAGGAGGCTGGTGCTTTTTCCTCCATTGGGTATCCTTGTTGCATGTTTGTGTGCATAGAAATTGATCCTTATGTTGTGGAATCTAGATCCTATTCCAAATTGAGGAGACAAACTTTTATGTTTATGTATTGGATTGTACATAAGTTGTATCCGTCATTGTAATCATATGTATTCTTCCCACATGTACTCTAGGTAGCAATGTTGTAAAAGCTATAATAATGTATCTGATATTGATGTATTCTTTATGTAATGAATGCTATAATGTAATGCATCTTGTATATGTTAGTTAGAAATGATCTTTATTGTTTTTTATCAATTGTTTTTGATATGGAAGTAAATAATGTTGGATCATTTAATATGGTGATTTAAAATGAAATTGTTGTTAGTTAAACTATGTTATCATAGTATTTAATGAATGACTCTAGTTTCTTGGTTGATAGTTATGTGAGTAGCATAGTTGAGGAACCTTAGAGGACTTAGGTTGAATTAATATGTTATGCAATCTATTATTATTTCATTAAAAAAAATTGTTCCATTAGTTTTTCATAGTTTGTGCCGTCCTCTTGGGTTCCTTGGTGGGGCATTACATGTGTGATGTTGGTGGATGTTTTCATGCTTTCCTTTCTTACTACAAATTGAATATGCTATGTGGAATGAATGTTTAAATTTTTAAGTGGTTTCAAAAGAATATTGATTCACCCTCTCTCAATATTCCGGGTGTTCAAAAGTTATTGTATAAAAATTCCATAGGAGAAAGATATTCCTCCCACTTATATTTTTGGTCCATGCAATACATCCTCTATAAATCTTCAATAACTTGGTTCACTCTTTTTGTTTGACCATTTGTCTCAGGGTGATAGGTTGAGCTTCTATTAATTTGTGTTCTAAATTTTGAAAGAAAGGTTTTCCAAAATATCAATGTCATATGTGCATCTCTATTAGAGATAATCTTGTTAGGAACTCCATGCAATCTTAACACTTCTTGGAAAAAATTACTTGAGCTATTATCGACGCTCCATCTATTAAATTTGAAGGTATAAAATGGGAAATTTTGATGAGTTTATCTACCACTACTAAGATAGCATTATGTCTATTTTGAGACATAGAGAGACCTTACACAAAGTCCATACTAATGAATTGTCATTTCCATTTTGGAATTTCATGAAGGTAAAAAAATCGTATTAGGTGTTGATGTTCAACCTTTACCCTTTGGTATTCTAGAAATATTTCCACAAATATTGCAGTATTCCCCTTCATCCATTTCTGGAAATAAATTTTTTTCACATTTCTTAGGAGTTTTGGCATTCCCAAGTGTCCTAAGTATGGTGCAAAATGGACCTCTTTCCACACTATGTTTCTTAGTTCTATAGAGTTTGGAACATACATCCTTCCTCTATACCTTAAAAGTTCATCTAGTTCAAAATAGAACCTATCATACTTTGAACCTTGAGGATTGATTGAGAGATCTTTCTTAACTTTTTCATAAAATTTGTAACGCCATGTGAACCCCAAAGGACAACATAAATGTCGCACTATTTTTTTTTTTGAAAGCAAAACATTGTGTAAGATAAGCTTATACATTTGTTACATGAAAGCAATTATACATTTACTAATTCATCCATGCCCTCTGGGTACACGAGACGGTCATTACAATTCTAAACTTTAATCAAATGAAAGCAAATGAAAATTGAGACTACATAATGATAACATACAATCATTAATGATCACATGCGAATAAAATGATACACCATTTTATAAGAATTCAATTCACAGATCCATAATACAATGGTGGAGCATATTTCCACAGATACAACATATCAGATAATGGCTATCACATAAGGTTTACAAAGATAGAATAATACATTACAACTATTTTTAAGAGTACATTACATCACTTTAGGAGTACATTACATTACTTCAGGAGTAACTTACATTACTTCAGGAGTCCATATGCATCCTATCATGGCAGAGGAAAAGATACATCCAATACAAGGTTACATAATGGAACATGGTACAAAAGAACTGAGGTAGAGTCCTAGATTAACTGCATCAACATGAACTCAAATGGGAACCCAATGGGGTGCATAGCACGTTCCACCCGACCATGTGGACCCGAAGGCCCACCCCCCATGCTAGGAGATGACAAGAAAGGACCCACGACCAAGATAGACAAGTAGAACAATCACAAGGTCAAACCACAAGGTTAACCAAAACATAACATACAACAATTCTCATTGACCACTTACAAGGTGACTACTTCCAAAGGCATACAAATGAAAAGCAAGGGATTCTATGACACAAATATTCATATGCTCACAACTGGATGGTACATAAATACTTGGGTTCCCAAAGAAACTCACACCATGGCTTGGACTATAACTCATCAAACAGAAGATAATTCAATGGAGAATATAATCAATCATGAGAACGTAAAAGTCAACCTTTCAATTTGAACACAATCAAAACAGTCACTTTCAAGGATGTTTGACTCATCATCATGATTTATCTATTCACTCAACAAGAGAACATTTAAAACAATTAAAGAAATTAAAGAAACATATTTTGAATCTATCCCAACACCAATCATAAATAAATGGATAAACGAAGTGACCATGCAACACATAATACCAACAAACTCATGAAATCAACATATAAGACTAAATCATCCAATCCATAACCACTTTTAAAAGGGTTATCCAAACAAATTCTTATATAAATACCTCAATTATACACTTATAGCTAATTCAAATTCATCAATATAACCATTCATTCAAAGAGACCAAAATATTCTTTTTCTAACATTTAACTTCACAATCCCTATTTTTATCAACCCTGTTATCCTATGTTCTACTAATACAACAAGATATATTGAAAATTCCAATATTGCTCTTAGAATATTATTTCTTATTCATTATCATGTTCACACTTCTCTTATGTATAAGAGATACCAACTCAACGCCATCTAGGAGTTTTAATTTAAGTATAAAAGTAACACCTTAAAGCTTATTTAAGTTCATAGACTTTTTATGCAAGAAATAAATACACTAAGACTATCAAATTACTAATATTATCTAGAAATTAGTATCCTCTCCTAACATCATTATTTGGTTATCAGCCCAAAAGGTACTATCATTATTTAACCAACTAGACACAAATAGTATTGATGCTTAGTCTTCTCTTAAACACGATAACGAGTATTAACCTATAAGTAACCATCAATATTTGCAACTAATGATATTATTGTTATTCAATAATTTACTAGAAGTATTCAATCCATGATTAAGATTGAGGTTAATCAAGCCTTCATAAGAGTATAATTATGTATCGACACCAATAACCAAATCATTATACATTAGTTAGGTCATAGATCCTTACCAGACCAAATCCTATTTAAACGAGTAGTAAGCCTTCCATGATAGGATATAGTTTTTATTTTAATTCAATTATCTTCCAATATAATTTTTATTTATTTATTTTTATTTTTTTAATTTTATTTATTTATTTATATTATTATTATTAATTCAATTATTTACTTAACCTCATATATCTATATATATATTCTTAAAAGTAAATAATAAAAAGAACATTAATAAGATTAATAAATAGCATATACAAATAAATAAATATGCATTAATTATTTTACACCATACTTATTATTAAATTTCCTCTTAATAAGGAAAGGTGGGGGCCACGCATAAAGAGGAGTTTGAATTGAAAATAATTTCTACAAAAACTCCTTGTTTGAATTCTTATTTAATTCAATAGAATCACTTAAGATGGGAATGTATTCCCCTCTTCCTTTTCTTAAGGAGTATTATAATAATCAATAGGATGTCTATTAAATATTATAGTGCCTTTTCATGGGGTGAATATTAAGGCACTTTATTCCCAACTCCATCCCATCTTAAGGTTCACGTAGAATAAAGATTTCCCCTCCTCAAAGGAAGATCAATGATACTCATGTATTTATGTCTAACGCGTAGCAAGATAAGGAAAAAGAGAAGGCATAGTTCCTATCTAAAGCGAGAATCATAAATTGCGCGTCTTTCGAAAATGTTGGCCATCTATTAATTTATGCATTGGAGAGAATTTAAGCGGATTTAAGAATATTGGAGTCCATTTTGAATAAATTATGACTCACCCCAATATCGTTTAATACAAATCTCCATCCCTTGTTTACAGACCGATTGGATGCTTTCAGTATTCAGAGATCTTCCAGATTTCAGTGTTAATGAAACTATTTGATTAATGAGTTTCCAGTCGAAGATATATTGATTCTGTTTTATGAGTAATTTTCTGTTTTATTGGATTTTGATAAAATAGTCTTAGTTCTTAAGCAGCAATTTGATCACATATCGTTTGCTCTTGAGGGCAATTTTGCATTATCTTGACGATGGTTTGGATATGCTTTTGTCTGAGATAGAAGATGGGGCGAAAACCTATGCATAATTCACAGCTTAAGCAATAATAAAGATAGGCGCAGGAGCAGTTGATCAACAATATTTAATATGGTTGCCTATGTTTCAGTCCAAGAAAACATTGAATTCACTTTGGGAGAATAAGATTAAAAGTCAAAACATGATTGCAGAGAGAAGCAAGTCTAGAAAGAACAAACGGTACTTGACTTAATCACATGGGGAAATTGCATGTCTGTCAGTAATGTTTTCTAGCCTACAAAATCACAAAAAGGAAAAAGAGAAACCTAATGAGTTGTCAATCGAATACTCCAACCTCTATTCAATAGTCTATATAATATCAAACAAGTACTAACAATCTACTTGTATAAGATCCAATGAAGGCGACGGCCATAATAGCAAGGTAAAGATCATAAGCAAGGTAAGGTACGAAATATGGCACCACAATATTACTTGACAATTTGGAAACAGAAGGGTGTCCCAATTCAGGTCTTTAATTAATACTGTGGAAGAGAAGAAATTGTTCAGAGAGATGTGAACCATTTCCATCATTTTAAACTGAGACAAAATTTCTTTTTGGGGAGGTTTATGCTGATGCTAAAAGAAAACGTCTAAGAGGTTAGACTTGCACTAATATATATATTTTTTTTGTTTTTTAAGTAATGGCAATTGGCAGGTGATGAGCTGAGTCTGACGCCTTAACCAGCAGCCGCATTGCCTGTGCCACGCTGGAAGCTTAGAAATGGGGCATGCGCATTGCTACGAGTATGTGAACTATTCACAGAATGCCTCTAAGAAATGTGATCTCAAGGGATGCTGTGACTGTCGGATATGCACAAAAAGGATTTTCATGTATCGCTTGGATTTCAGAATTTGCAGTTGCAGACTGGTAACTCCAAAACACAAAATTATTCATCGCTCCTTGCAGACACGGTGGTTATTAAGGATAGAGGGTTTGAAAATGCAACTGGGGTTAGCTCCAAAGTATACGCTGATGTTGCAAACTCATTTAATGACGATGATGGAAATGGGGAAGTGAAACAAAACCCAAGTCCGAGGTAAATGGAGGGGAAACAGGCATCTCCAAGGCAACCTTACGATCTAAAAATTAGGAGATAACTACAGAAGAGCAGGGCCAACAACACCGAGCTTAGTTTGCATGGGAAAAGAATGAGGAGACTGCAAGAAGATTGGCTGCAGGGGGCGTAGGTACAGGAGATGGATTTACTAATAAGGCTTTAGAAACTTTCAAGCAATGTAAGAGAAAGAAACTTACCTCAGAGTCTGCACAAAATGAGGCGCAATTGACCAAATTCCTCTATTCGTGCCTTCCTCCTCTCCTCGTCGATGGGTATCCAGACGTGACATCCTTTCTTCCCTGAATTCTTTTCCTTCCCTTTCAACAAGTGTTACGCCTTCCCCAAGAAAAGCATGCAGAATGGGAACGCTTTCACAACACACGTGCACTGCTGGCAGGAAGAGGATGTTAGACAAAACACATGGATCTTGGAAGGATAGCCTTGGAGCAAGGTGGAGGGCATGAGAGGGACAGGTGTAAATCTTAAGCTGCCTCCATAAGTTAGTTATTATATAAATTTTATATAAATATATGTTTATTCTTACTTATCATTTACTTAATTAATTACTAAGTAAATGAATAAACAATAACATACTTATTTTATTTTCCTTTTTATTTATTTCTAAATAGATTTATGTAGGAAATTTCAAGAATTAGATATACAATTTACTTCCAAAATCAAACAATGATATTGTTGTAATTATTTTTATATTATTTTATTATTATTTTTAACTAGAACATGTATTAGAATTTTAGAATTAAAATTCTTAGCTATAGGAATCAACTAAATTATCAAGATGAATTGGAATCAATTAAAAGACAATTAGTCATCTTAAACATATTATTTCGTAATTTCCTAATACTTAAAATCAATCCATAATGATAGGGTATGTAAGTATTCTATACCCAAATAAAAATCATTCAAACAAGTTTATAATCAATAACCTGACGATCCCTGACCCCAATAAGCGACTAACTATATTCTCATAATCAATCATCTTATGCGGACATGATGAGGAGTGGTCTCACACTTAGTTTATTTTCTAAAGGTACTCAAATTCATGCATAGTGAAATAATTCTTAATTCTAATTAATCATTTTAAACAAAACCATTAATTACACCAGAAAACACTTCTAAAACAAAAGACTACCAAACCAGGAGGACACTACAATATTCTTCTCCCATAGACTTTTCTAAAACTTGTCCCTTGAAATTTGAATGAACAATTACTATTTAGGAGATATGTCCCCACCGACTAAAGGCGTACCACTCAATTTTATTTTCCTTTGATGTGAGTTATTTTAAAATCATAGTTATATATCAATTCCAACCATCTTCTTTTCTGAGCATTGGGATATGGTTGGGAGAATAAATACTTAAGACCTTGATGGTTCAAATTACACTCAAAAGGCTTTCCCATCAAGTAGTGTCACCACATTTTCAAAGAATGAACAATTACTATCAATTCTAGGTCATAAGGAGCATAATTATGCTCATATGACTTTAGATTTCTTGAGTCATAAGCTATCACTCACTCTTCTTGCATAATCATACCACTTAATCCTTCTCCCAAGGCATCAGTGATTACAAAATCCTGACCTTCTGGATCAATAACCTTCAATATTGGAGCCGTATTCAAATTCTATTTAAGTGTAACACCACAGCACAAACCCTAGAAAGGAACAACTAAAAATGCAACAACTTTTTTTTTTAAAACATAAGGAATGCACTTTAAGTTTTCCAACAAAACCAATGTTTCAAGTTGCACATCAAAGTCCCTTGGGGTACACGAGGTGACATTACTAAACTATCCCATACAAAAGTTAATAGATAAACATTAAACTTCCAATTATGTAATCCATTCACTCACACATCATCATTTAAACATACATTAGCGATAACCAAAAAGATATGAACAAACCATATAAAACCATACATGCAAATTACAATGAATTAATCATGAAGGTATTAAGTACATATTTCCACAGATACAACATAACATTAACAATATTTAAAAATGGTAGTTCAAGAATGATTTACATGGTATGATAATACATTACATCAGTCTGATAATACATCTCAATGAACACATATACAAAATTACATTATAAGTCTTTCCAATGCATGTGGGAGTGATACATTAATACATAGAATACATTTGGAGTACAAATATACATCTGGTAACATATGAACCCTGGACCAAATTGCATCTACAAAACTCTTCACTGAATGGTACAATTGCATCAAAGGGGACCCAGTGGGGTGCGTAGCACGTTCCACCCAACCACCCCCGTGCTAGGAGTAAATAAGGAAGGATCCCCGACCAAGCACATCCAAATAGTAAGACAAGACTATTCCAGACACGAAAAGCAAGAGAACACAAAAATAACATAACATAACAACAATAAATCACCAACAACATAACAATAGACCACTTCAAGAGGATTTCAATAAAACAACTCAAAGGGAATGCTAGAGGAGAATGTCATTACATGACCTTACATGGATTATCTAGACAACCTATCACAAGGTGCCGCCTCCATCTATGGTTATCCTAACTGCCTATCTCAAGGCGCCGCTCCATAGGGTGACTCATGCGGAACCGTTAACCTCTCGTGAAGATGAGGAAACGATCTTGCCAACCACAGCCTTCTCG